>CAIGQQ010001014.1:3723821-3749991 GCA_903798035.1 Danio albolineatus | reverse complement strand
TATTATTATTATTATTATTATTATTATTATTATTATTATTATTATTAATGCAATTCGACTAAATGACATGAGATCAAATGATACCCATTAACAGTGTTTTAAATCATGTTTAAATGCTCCTCAACTTCAAAGAAGAATACACTAGATAATTATGCTAAAAGAATGTAAATAAATATTTCTTAAATATGTATTTATTTATAATTAACATACAATCTGCACTCAGACGGATATGATCATGACTGCAGTTGGAGCTTTCCAGTGGAAGGGCGGATATCAGCTCTACAAACCAAATGGACAGTCAAACGTCTTTCAAGCTGGAAGTGAGCATAACAGTTATTTAGGTGAGATCTCGTCTTTGACCGTCAAACTACAAAATAATTTAAATAAAAAGGCTCTTTGGTGTTTCTGTAATCATAGGAGAACCAATTTAAGTGATTTATTGTACCTATAGAAAACTTAAAATGGTTCTCAGGTGTTGTTAAGGTGCTATATAGCACTAAATACTCTATACAAACGGTACTAAATAGCATTTGAAGCTTTTCCCTATATGATCACAGGCCAACTAACCACTTTTAGAGATACATAGCACTTAGCTGTATGTAGTGCTATATGTAAGGGATAATCAATGGCTTGCCATGCGTTAAAGGATTTTAATGCATGACGTGGAGGCAAAGGACCACATGACGTGCAACATTATATCTGCTAATGTAAGATTAGTCCAATCACAGGTGGACAAATAAGACATTTCCAGTCACACCTGGAGTGTGTTTCCAGTCACATTCTCAGTCACGCATTTCTTTTGTCTACTTTCTACCGCTTCTCTGACGAGGGAGGATCTGTATATTGGCTTTGTCTTGACAAAAAGGGCTACAGTATAGCAGAATTTCCATGATTTATATTTCATAATAAACATACAAATCTTATAAAAGATACCATATAAATTAAATTAGCATTTTCAAGTGTATTCTAAAGTCTTTGCAGCAGCCAAAGTCTATTTTAGAAATCACTGCTGTTAAATATATGTAAAGTTTGCATAATGAAAAAACCTAACAGGACAGGTGGGAGAACATTCTGCTTTATCTTCTTTAAAACAAAAGCAATCAGCCAAACACGCAAGATCAGTGTGATATGACATTATTTACAGTCATAAATTAAATATGAAACAGTCAAAATATTATTATCAGTCAAAAACACCTGAGAACAAATTATAGGTTCAAATGTCCAAAGACTGACCGTTAGATACTCCAAAGATTAATTATATATCCTGTTTTAACAACAGAGATGCAAAAAATTAGATCCAGCGGCGGGTCTTGAGATGCTCTGGCCGATATAAAGCTTCCCTCGGGGGGGAGCCGTTCGCGGAGCTGGCGCTGACCGCCTGAGGCTTCTAACATTTTTAAAACGCGCTTTTCATACACACAAACGGCCAATTTTACTTTAAAATAACTACATTCTCGCTTGAAAAACTCTTAAAACTTGAATTTGTGGCATAGTTGATGAGTATTTTCCTAATTTTGCGGATTTCCTTCCGCCATTAATAGCCCTCATCGGTTTTATGCGCAGCACATGCGAGTTGCTATAGTAACTGTAAACGTTTGGGAGAAGTGCATTTATTTTGAACTGTGATCAAAACTGACTGGAACTACCTGTGCATTTTAACGAAATATACCACACCCTCCAGCCAATCAGAATCAAGTATTTCAACAGACCATGGAATAAAACATATAAAACCTGTGATGGTTCTTTGGGATGGTTAAAGTGATCTTTTAGCACTTGAAGTAGTTCTTAAAGCACTGTGTTTTTTTGTATGTTTGTTTGTTTTAGCATGCAAATAGTTTCTCCAAGTCTCTCATACTTACAGGTTATTCCTTGGCAATTTCAACAATGTACAAAACAAAGTATGCAGTCATGGGGGCACCAAGACACAAACATATGGGACAAGTGACGGTTTCAAGGATAGATCGAATGGACATAGAACAACTAGATTCTCCAGAGGTTAATATACTCATATTTTTCTATCAACACACTGTTCAGTAACGCAAGTGTGAAAACGGTGAATGAGAATGACTTTATGCTAAATTATATTTCCTTTTTTTTTTCTCAGCCTCAGATTGGCTCTTATTTTGGAGCTGAGGTGTGTGTGGTGGATTTGGACAGAGACTCTAATACAGACCTGCTTCTGGTATCAGCGCCAACATACACAGAGTCTGAGCGAGAGGGAAAAGTGTTTGTTTATACTTGCATAGCTCGAGTAAGTGATGTTTTTGGAAATTGGAGAAATCTGGGGCACGCTGATGTTTCATTGTTGGATCATGTATTTACTAACACGAACTAAGATTGAACAACAGGCCTACTTGAACAGCATTTATTGGTCATAGTTCAACATTTACTAATGCATTATCAAAATCCAAAGACGTGCTTGTTAAGTTAGGGATAAAATACATCCAGAAGGTTTTTAATGCAGAATAACGCCAGATAGAAAATCACCATCTTGGATGTATTTTATCCTGCTTATTACACAGCTACTTGCCACAAAATATAAAATAATTTACATTGTTCTGAGCTGTAATAGTGTATTAAACCTTTAACTAGATGATAAAGTTTGAGGACAAACTTATGGCTTGAAAGGGCCTGTTTTAACTAGGTTATTTAGTTTGAAAAAGTATCAAGTTGGCTTAAATGATGTTTAAGATCGCTGCAGTCAACAATGAAACCACTTTAAAGACTGAAGCAAGCCAGTAAAAGGTTTATAGTTGATCTCTGTGTCTCAGGTTGGTAATAGCATGATACTACAATGAGTTAGCATGATTCTAGCATGGATTAGCATGTTACTAGCATGAATTACCATATTACTAGCATCTTTCTAGTATGAATTAGCATGTTACTAGCGTATTTTTAGCATGAATTAGCATGTTACTAGCATGATTCTAGCATGAATTTGTATGTTACTATCATGAATTAGCATGTCACTAGCATGAATTAGCACGTTACTAGCATGATTCTAGCATGAATTAGCATGTTACTAACATGATTCTAGCATGAATTAGCATGTTACTGGCATGATTCTAGCATGAATTAGCATGATTCTAGCATAAATTATGTTACTACTATGATTCTAGCATGAATTAGCATGTTACTCGTATGATTCTAGCAGGGGTTACAAAATCATGCTAGAATCATACGAGTAACATGCTAATTCATTTCTAATTTGTTAACAAAAACTGATCAAGTATAAATTTACCTTTGTGTAGGGTTAAGCCTGTTTTCTTTTATCTTTTCTCTCTTCATAGTCAAGATTCAGTTTTTCTGGTGTGGTGCTGGTGGGCATGGCCGGTCAGAGGGGTCGCTTCGGCTCTTCTCTGGCCAGTCCAGCAGATCTGAATGGTGATGGTTTTAAGGATGTGCTCGTTGGTGCTCCGTTAGAGGAGGATGGAAAGGGCAGCATCTACATCTTCAATGGAGACGCAGATCGAATAAATCCCATATATTCACAGGTGCAAATGCTGAAAAGAGAGTTAGCAAGAGCAAAACCTACTATTACTATTAGTATAGATTTACATATGAAGAGTTCATTTGCATAAACAAGTACGTTTTTTTTTACCACATAAAAAACATGATATGCTTAGATCCAAGATGGTGGCAAGTCCCTTTAAGGCAAGTCATTTCACTCAGTGGCCATCTTTGAACCGCCTCTCAGGCAGCATGCTCAAGCATTCTTTTTGAATGGCAAAACATCAAATTCTCCAAAACTCCTTAGCAAACTTATGATTATATTTCATATTCGGAATCACCAATAAAATTAAACAAAATAATCCTTTTAGTTTAATTACTAAACATCCAAATCACCCAAAATCTGCAGAAACTCACTTCTGGTCCGAGCCCCTGCCCCGGAGTATCGTCAGTCTATAGCGATGGATGATTGGCTCCTGTACTTGAAGGCGGGTTTAATTCGCCATGTTGACCGTTACCCCCCCCCCCCCCATTTAAAAATATACGAGTGACAAGTCTTGCGTATTCTAGAGTCTTTGCACGCTGTGACTCAACACTCCATGCAACGGCTACTCCTTTATTGTCAATTAATAATTTATGGCTCACTGGGTGTCACGCATGCACAGATAGATGTACAGAGATATGTACAGTTGGCATGAATTGATCACCATCATTCTGATGTCTGGGGACTGTATTTTTAACCAGGAAGATCCTATAAACAGCAAATTACATTATATCAATTTAGGTGTGAACATTGCTTGAGGTCATTGCCTGTTTTCTTAATTGATTTTTAACCGTGTGACTACAGAGGATTGCTGGATCATCTGTGAGACCAGGTTTGCAGTACTTTGGCACTTCATTGAGTCAGTCCTCTCCAGACCAGACTCAAGATGACTTTCCTGACATTGCTGTTGGGTCCAAAGGAGCAGTTGTGCTTCTCAGGTCAGTTTTTTTTTCATAAACAACTTAGAGCATATATATATATATATATATATGAGCAATTCCATGTAAATGTCAACCTTGCCATGAAAAAATTAAGTTGTCATCATAAATAGCGAAACCCTTCTAATTTTTTTGTGTATCCTTGTATTTTACAGTGCTGTACAAATACTCAAAAATGTCTCAAAAACGTTTATATATGTATAAACGTACAGCCATAATCATATATGTTACATTTTGAACCATTCAGGTCCAGACCCATTATGCTGTTGGAAACCAAAGTAACTTATAAGCAATCCAAAATCCCTACCAGCGGAACAGAAGACTTGGTGAACAACATCATGAATGTGTGCTTCACCATGCGTCCATACAGACACAACAAAAAAGGTTCATCCAAAATGAGAAATGCTCTACAGTGTTTAAAGTTAAATTTGAAGTTCATTCTATATTCAGTGTGCAGGTAGTTTCTCATAGTTGTTTAAAGTGCAGCGATAACAACAAACAGTTATTACTGTCTTTGTTGTTCGGGGTGGGACTATCAGGTGGGTCAACCAATAACAGAAAGTGTTGTTTTCAGGAAATCAGGATTTTTTTTCTTGCACTCTTCAATACTGACAGAGAATTAAGCTTTAAAATTGGAACTAACAGAATTCTACAACTGCTAGAATAGCCATCATGACCGATCATTCATTCATTTTCCTTCGGCTTAATCTCTTTTTCAAAGGTTGCCACAACTGAATAACCATCAACTATTCCAACAAATGTTTTATGCAACAGATGCCCTTCCAGCACAACCCAGTACTAGGAAACACATATACACTCTCACATTCAATCACACTCATACACTGGCCAATTTAGTATGTTCAATTCACCTATAGCTGAATTCCATATATTTCCGTAGATTTTTAACCTATCATTGATTCTGTTTATTTACTTGAGTAAATGTGTAAATTTATATTTATTCAGATTTTTTAAATTAATTTCAGTAATAATATTGAAAGTATTCACATGATTTATTTACAATACAGCTTGTTAAGTCATATTTTCTGTCTTTTTGTAGAGATTTTATATGAGAGACTTGCTTTGTTTACCAAAATAAATTAGATCTGATGGGATTCGCATTGTAAACATTAAATAAAAGTTAAAAAGGTATTACTTTTTATTTCATATATTAAGGTTTTAGTTATGATACTCCAAAAATCATTGATCCAACCTACCTATAGCGCATGTGTTTGGACTGTGGGGGAAACCGGAGCACCCGGAGGAAACCCACGCGAACACGGGGAGAACATGCAAACTCCACACAGAAATGCCAACTGATTAAGCCGGGACTCAAACCAGCAACCTTCTTGCTGTGAGGCGAATTTGCTAGCCACTGAGCCACTCCCATGATTGATCATATAAGACTTATTTATTTTTGTCATTTATCTACATTCAAAGCTTCTATTGAGACTTCAGAGTTACACTTTAAATGTCTGTCATCATATTTTATGAGATTAAACAGGAAAAGCAAAGTTTCTAGTCAAAAGTTAGTTGTTTTTAAGAAGTTTGAAAGACACGTCTTAAGGTTTTGCTATTAGTAAGTCATGTTTTTGATGGTGGAAAGTTGCTAGACCACAGAGGCATGAATATTCAAAGACATGGGAAAATAGTGGATGCTGAAATGTTTGCGGTCAATTTGACCATTATTGCAATTCAGGGTAGAAATTCTCAGAACTAAAAAACAATGTTAGAATGAAACATACTGTAGAGGTATATTTAGGAAAACTAGGGGTACTATAGTTATGAGTTAACAGGTTTTATTTTAAAGTTATTAAATTAAATTAAACTGCCTCTGAAGTTCTAGTTCTGAAGTGTTTAATTTCTCACCAGCTTTGAAAAATGCTGGAAATGATGCTGAAGTAAAGCTTCTTTAATTTTTTTTATATTGTGTTTTTAGATTTATTTGCAAATATTAATTACACCATAACACTGGATGCCAAACGGCAGAAATATCGAGCATACTTTTCACCCCAAAACAGAGTCCTGGAGGATGTGATGAAGAACATTGGACTGCAAGAACAATGCAAAAGTCATCAATTTCTTATCAATGTAAGTCTGAAACATCAGTTTTTTCTCACAGCAATTTGCAACTTTTAATTTAATGGCAAATTTGTGTGAATTTGTATGATCTCATTCCTACTTTTTAGTATGATTTGCTCACCCCCAATGATGGTTGTACTGCAAATTTTACATAGTAGAGTTCAAATGAACACTCCCTCAGAGCTTATATGGGAACCACTACACTCTTAAAAAAAAAGGTTCTTCAGTGGTTCTTCAGAAGTTCTTTGCGATATTTGAGGTGCTATTTAGCACTTTTACTGTGTAAAGAACCTTTAAAGCACCATAAAGGTTCTTCAGTGGTTCTTCAGTGGTTCTTTGAGGTGGTTATGGTGCTATATAGCACTTTTACTGTGTAAAAAACCTTTAAAGCACCATAAAGGTTTTTCTGTGTTCTTTGGGGGGGTTAAAGTGCTATATAGCACCAATACTACTGGTAAGCACTTGTTCTTATGGCTAATTCTTATAACTCTTATGCCGGTTTTATTTGTGGAAAGGGTAAAGTAACATTATGAGCACCTTAAAATATAGGTGCTATATAGCACCATTTGACAAAAGTACTATATAGCACCTATTTTTTTAAGGTGCTGTATAGCACCAAAAAAGGTTCCCCCCTCGTTACGACCAAAGAACCAGTTTTGGTGCTATTTAGCACCTTTTTTTTTAGAGTGTATAAAAGTGTTGAAATAACACTTCTGAAAGTGGTTTGAACATTATCAACACTCAAAGTATCAGTCTTAGGTCAAATTTTCAACACCGGTCGGAAATACAAAATATTTCTTGTTTAATATCGGCAACACAATATTGATAACTATTTCGGAAATGTTTAAAGACGACAATTCAAAACAGTCACAAAGCTTATTTTCTCGTATTTTAACCAAAAGAAGTTTTAAGACAGCTTTATTTTCTTCATTTTATAACGTAGCTAGTACAGTAAAAAAAATAAAGATGAAAAATGATTTTTTTAGATATTTAAAACTAATGTATATATAACGATTTAGATGTCAAATGTCTATAAACAAACATTTTACTCACCAGTTGCTTCTTCTCATTGCTCCTCGTTGTAACCGAGGGATGTGACACTAACAACGGGGCAAGCAATGGTCAACACAGGGGCAAACAGATATATACAAGTAATCCAGAATCGTAGTCAATAGGCAGGCAGATGGTCAGGCAGCAGACAGGAATATACAAATAAACGAGGCGAGGTTAAAAAACACGGAAAGGCAAGACAAAGGAAACCGCGTTGTAGACAAGACTCAGCAACAACTGAGTGTTTGTGTGCTGACTTTAGAGTGCAGCAATCAGTCCAAGAGCAGCATCAGCTGTGGGAGTGTAATCAAATGGTGACTTGGAGCAGGTGTGTATGTGTTGCATGACTGGATCTGTAGTCCATTTACCAGCAGATTTGTAGTTCATGTGAATGTGAGTGTTTTCCAGATCGTGACACTCGTGGCAGAAGAAAATGGCGTCTGGACAAAATCTGTCAGAGATATCGCTGCATAAATTCCAGGATGAAGTAGTCAACACTGTATTAGCGTTAGATGTAACTCTGTATGACAAGAAGGCAAATCAGCTTCTAAAACTGAGAGGGTTATTTTATCTTTATCTAACTCTAGAATTTCAACACTTTACTCTGAATTACCGCAACACTGGAAATTTAACACTAATGAATTTGCTTGTGTGGGTTTAGAGGTGGTGTTTAGAAGCACATATCCACATTTTTGTATGGTCATGCAAATGCATTCATGTTTCTGCCAATTAGATAAATAGTTTAGTTTCCTTGTGAGATTAGACTAGAAAATTGCTCAATTAACTATGAGTCTGTTTTTCTGGCTGTAAAAGTGAACATGAACGAAATCTCAATGAGAATAACGCAATCTTATACCTACAAGTAATATGTAAAACACCCTAACTGAAAGTTATAAAAAATGTCTATTTCCTTATCTGACTCAGGCTTTCACAGAAGATGCTCTGAACCCGCTGTCCAATCAGTTAACATTCACCTTTGAGGGTCTTCCATCTGGTACGATGCAAAACTTGATGCCAATTCTGCTGCCAGAGATGAAGACCACCTCAGAACACGATGTAAGAGAAAACACCATGTTGTTTTATGCAGAAGAATTCAGAAAAATTCGCACTACTGTCATAATTTACTGTACTGTATGTCACTTATATGTAGGGCCAGACATTTTTTGCTATTTCTGCTGAGTGTTTTGTTAAAAATTTGCAGATTTATGCAGAATGATTTTAGAAGTATCATAACTAAAAATGTAATATATAAGATAAAAAGTAATACCTTTTTAACTTTTGTTTAATGTTTACAATGCAAATCCAATTAGATCCACTTTATTTGGTAAACAAAGCAAGTCTCTCGTTTAAAATCTCTACTAAAAGACAGAAAATTGTACTTTACTAACTGTATTGTAAATAAATCGTTTGAATATTTTCATATTAATCAATATTTTTACTGAAATTAATTTGAAAACTGAATAAATATAATTGTACACACATTTACACCAGTAAATAAACAGAATCAATGAAGGGCTAAAAAATTGTGGAAATCTGCGGAATTCTGCGCACGCAGATTCTGTGTTGCCCTACTCATATGACAACGCAAGTAGATCTTAAAAATCTCTGTCTGACCTTATACACTCTAAAAAATGCTGGGTTATTGTCATGAGCCAACATTGTGTCTAATATGGACAAACTAATGTGTTGGGTTAAAGTTAACTATAGGAAATATTCCAATAAACACTTGTTGTGTTTGTCTATATTTGACCCAAAACATGGGTTAAAAGAACCCTACATTTTTAGAAATACAGTGTGTTTCAGTGTTGTTGGATCTTATTATATATTTTTTGGCTTCTTCAAAAGAAAGAGTCACGTGACACAAAGGTGAACAAATTATGACAGATTGCTCTTGACATTTGTCTGAATGTATCCAGTTATTGCTGAACGAATAACTGGCACTACTCTTCCTACACTTCAAGAACTGTACTCTTCCAGAGTGAGTAAAAGGGCTCGCAAAATCACCCTGGACGCCTCGCACCCAGCACACTTCCTGTTTGAACTGTTACCGTCTGGCCGGCGCTACAGAGCACCGAGCACAAAAACGGCCAGACACAGGAAAATGTTCTTTCCTCAGGCCATCTACCTCATGAACAGTTCAATATTTTCCTATTGTGCAATAAACGTGCAATACTTTCTCATACACACTTGTACACAGCACCTTATAACAATATACGATGCAATACTTCTCCTTACGCATTTGTGCACAGCACTTTATAACCTGTATATTTATAACAAATCTGTACATACATTTTAACATCCAAATCTTTATGGATTGACTGCACCTCTGTTTAACGTCTATCGTCTTTTTTTCCATATTTATTCTGTGTTGTCACTTGTCACTTCATGTACACTGGAAGCTTCTGTAGCCAAAGCAAATTCCTCGTGTGTGTGAAGCACACTTGGGAATAAAACTGATTCTGATTCTGATCTATAGTGTATTATATGCTGTGGTTTAACTGATTCAGGAATGCTTTTCTCCAATTATTTTACAGCTGGATTTTGAGATCAACTGTGGTCATGATGATATTTGTGTTGATGACCTCAGGATGGACTTCAAGTTCTCTGGGTGAGCTAATATATTTTACTTTTAAATATTCTGCAATAAACAGCACACATTAATACTTGAAACAAAATACGGTGATATAAAAATATATTTATAGATAAAATCCAGGTTTAACTAGAGTCATTTTGTAGGTTAAAAGCAGGATAGGTTGGACAATTGGACAACAGTGATTTGTTCTATACAATCGAAAAAATATATATAAACAGGGGCTAATAATATTGACCGACGTGTAAATTTACCAACAGCTGGACAGAAGAATTTAAGTTTTTGTCTAGAAGCCACCTTGACGCACGCTTTCTGCAAGGTGTGTCGTGTTGATTTTAATGTCGGACACGGTGGGAAAAACGACATTACTCATCATGTAAAATCACAACGGCACTAAAATTGTAAATTATGTAAAAATTATTAATAATGTTCAATTTCTTAGAGAGTTTATTGTTATCGTTTCGCTTTACAAGACCTCATTGTGTCACCAGGAGCCATGGATATTGCTTTGGGCTCATTTGTATGTTTATTTTGGTATTTATATTTGTATTTTTAATCTGAACATAAACAAAGACAGACGTTCCAGCACGGAAAACACATTTTCAAAGCAGAATATCAGACTTCAGCATTGATTTTCAGATAAACAAGTATGTTCACTTGGCATGTTTCTTAAATATTTGCACACATATTATGGTATTTTCATGCTTTAGAATAGTCAAAAACTTACATACAGCACCTTTAACCTAAATAATTATCAAAACCAAAGAAATAACTTATTGTTACTTAGATAAATTAGTTGCATTCTCTTACAAAATTATTGCATTTTCCTTTAGAAATGTTGTTTTCTTTTTCTGTGATTCAGATCCACTAGTATAGAAGTCGGGATAATGCAGGAGATCAATGTGACTGTGTTTGTCGAGAACAGAGGAGAAAACTCATACAACACACTCTTCACCCTTGAATACCTCTATGGATTTTCATACAGGAGAATCACATCGAAACAGGTAAAACCTGAATAAAAATGAAAACTAACCAAGACAATATAACTTGTCATAAATCTGTCATAAACATGACTGTCATGAGGCCACTATAATTGAGTCATAAATATATTTGTTCACTTTTTTCAGTGAAACAAAATTAATTTGTCATTAAAACTCTCATTAAAAGTCTCAATACGCTTATTTCATGCGGGCGCCATTTTAAAGCATGAAGCTGCGGTGGGAAGAAATCTGGAAGTATAGGATCAGCACTGTAAACGTTGCAACAACATGCAGTGTACTACAAACCTCCAGCTGTTGCTGCGATTTCAAAATGCAGAAATGGTGTAAACATCACTTTAATATCATTATGTTCAGTTTAATTTAAACAATTAAAAGCATGTTAGGCATCAAACAACGTCACTTTAAGAGTAATACGCTGACGTGTCTTCCTAGACTTCAGTTTATGGCAGCAGGTAAACACCACGGGGGCTTCCCTGCTTCAGCCTACGTAACCCGGTAAGAGATAAAACACTGCAGTCCTCTGTAGCACACCTTCGTGTTGTCTGTACTAGTGTTGTCCCGCTACTGAAGTTTTAAAAACGTCCATTTCCCACTAACATTTAAGAGCCGCTGAGCGCGTTCATAAACAGCACTGATTTGCCACAGTATTCACCAGTGCTCAACAGAAATGACTGTGATTGGCAGTGAAGGTCATCATTTAACCGCTCTTCACCGAGTGAAAACACAGATAGACGGACACTGGAGCGTTTTAAAGCCAAGAAAATCAGTCGATTCATCAAGCGGATCACTCGTCTGTGTTTGCACTCGGTAAACATACATCAGCGAAGTGCCGCAAGTGCGGTGAACTGATGACCGTCACGGCCAATCACAGTCATTTCTGTTGAGCACGTGAACACAACAGCAAATCAGCGGTGTTTAAGAACGCCATCAACAGTGCCTTAAATGTTAACAGGAAACTGAGTTTATTACATTTCAAAGCCGAAATTTTGTATTTTGACGAGTCTAATATAGTGAAAGAAGCAGTTCATTAACTTGAGTTTGATAAATGGCATCTAAAACGTGTGTTTGGGAAAGAATGTTAGCTAACTAGTGCCATTTCCCTTAACTTGGCTGAAAATGAGATCTGATATCCCTTTTATTTTCACTATTCATTCAGAACGAACCTTCTGGTCAGTCGGACGGCGGTGAAAGTATAAATATGTGTCACTTTCTCTTTGCTGATGAGATATACAGCCAGGTACACAACATTCCTGTGTGACTCCTGTGTTTCTTCCCACCGATGCCTCGATTTCACTGTCTAAAATGGTGGCCGCGTGAAATCAGTCTATAGCGATTGTTTTAGACAACCGTAATGACACATCATTAGGACTGTTATTGAATAAATGTTTACCTGTGATTCTCGGCTGGAGCAGGGCAGAGTGGAGTGTGTGTCGCTGGATGCAGAACAAAGAGGTTCATCTGGAGAGACGCTCTGCCACATCAGTAAACCCATCCTCAAGGCCAACGCTCAGGTCAGGACACTTTCTGAAACCCCACTCTGTGTTTATCTTTATCAGCACTCATATTCTTGCCATCCACCTCTAGGCTGTGTTTCATATCACCTACAGCATTGATAAACAAAGCACCTTTGATCAAAATGCGACATTCAATGCTAGTATCAACAGGTATGGTAGATTTGTACTAACACATTGATTAACTATAAGCTATTATCAACCCAGCCTCATTATGGTTACGTACCCTGGTATACATTTCTGGAGAGCACCAAATACATCCCAGGAGGTATGTTTTTGTTTTCGCAAATCCTCCAGAAGCCGCGGTGTACGCTTTTTGAGATCTCGAATTTCTCGCGAGTGCCATTCGAGAAGAAAAACCCTCGCGGCAGCCTGATTTTTACCCAGTCTGTTGCGATTGGTCGTCATCATTCAGCGCGAGAGAATGCCCACCACGGCTTGTCAGTAATGAAGTAGTCATAGTGTGTGCGTGAGCATATCTGCCAACACTCGTTTTTATCGGGAGTCGCCTGTATTTCAGACACCTCACCCCCGAAACTAACTCCCAGCATATTCCCAGCTCTATTCTTAACCATAAGTAAAAACATCGACACACATGCAGAATTAATGCACACAGCAACAAAAGCTGAACCATTATGAAACAGGACCGTCGCATGTGTGTAGGAGAGCTGATGTAGCCATAGCAATGACAGGTATGGTAGATTTGTGTTAACACATTGATTAACTATAAGCTATTATCAACCCAGCCTCATTATGGATACGTACCCAGGTATACATTTCTGGAGAGCACCAAAAACATCCCTGGAGGTATATTTTTGTTTTTGCGAATCCACCAGAGGCCGCGGTGTACGCTTTAAGATCTCAGATTTCTCCCACGAGTGCCATTCGAGAAGAAAAACCCTCGCGGCAGCCTGATTTTTACCACGTTTTCAGATTTTACCACATTATTACCCTGTCATTTACTTGTTTATTTTATTTTTTGGTGTCTGTTTTTGTCTAACCTGCTTTCAGAAACCATTCTTCACCAGACTCGAACTCCATCACGGTCAATTCCTTTCTGTATCCCAAATTCTCAGACGTATGCGGCGAGCCACTGGGCAAACTAGTAAGAGCAAAAAAGCCATCCACATGGAGGTCAGCGCAAAAAGAAACGGCGTTATAACACCCTCTAGTGTTCGTTTTAAAGAAAAAAAACACCATACATACCTCTGGCTACATAATTCGCAATCTCCAGAAATATATACATATGGCTATGTTTACAGAATGAGTCTATGTTGGCTATTATGTAGCTGCTGCTGCTCACATATGAACAACTGATGCCTGAAAACGCTCTATTGCTTACAGTGGGAACAGCCAACATTCTCCAACTAGTGTGTTATTCAGAAGAAAAAGCATTGGCGTCAAGTATGCCATCTCTATTGCTTTAATAAGGTAAGTGCTATTGTGCTCTATGATAGACATTTCCTTTTTTCTTTAGCACACAGATTTGGCAATTGACATTATGTATTCATTTTGAAAATCAGAAAAAAAGATATGCAGTTGAACACAAAATTATTAGAAAATTGAAATTTAAGGAGCTACTAATATGCCAAAACGATCTGAATTTGAATTTTTGACAATTGTAATTCAATCACAATTTTTATATGCCGTTAAAAATAGTTTTGAATTCGAATTTCTTAATTTAAATTTGAATTTCCTAACTTGAATATTGAACATATGAAATTTAAGATTTTCCAAAGATTTTCAAGACTGAATTATTTTAGATGTATTTTCAAACTTCAGATGTTTTGTGTTCTGAATTCCTAAACTGCCGATATCCAAGTTATAAAAATACAGTTTCAAACTTTCAAGATAAAGAAATTCAGAACATCAAATTCAATATTCCCTAAATTCAAAACCAGAAATTCAGATCGTGAAATTCAGATTCAGAAGAAAGTAGGTCAGGGGTGATCAACAGGGAAGAGTAGACCATCACAGAAAAGTCAAACTAAGCAAATTCTGATTAAATTACAGTTGTTAATAATTCAAATTCAGATTGTTTTGCCAGATTATTAGCTCCATAGAATGGTCACACTTTATTTTGATGGTCTGTTTGTGGAATACAAGTTACATTGCAACTAATTCTCATTAGATTATAAGTAGACTGTTAGGTTGGGGTTAGGGGTAGGGTTAGTGTATGTTGACACATACTTGCAAAGTTTCTTATAGTCAGTTAAATGTCTGTTGAATGTCAGTATCAACAGATATTAAGTAGACAGTCTACTAATACTCAAATGGAGCATCAAAATAAAGTGTTACCCATAGAAATTAAAATATTTTTTTCCTAAGTGATTTTTAACAGAGCAAGATTTTTTTACAGCATTTACTACATGTTTGAATGGAATAAATAGTTTTTAACATTAACTTTTTTTATATAAATAAGGTTTAATATTATTAACCCATTTAAAGATGTATTTTTTTATCAACAAACAATCAGTAAACCACTGTTACCCAATAACTTGTAACATAACCAACCTAGTTAAGCCTTTCAATTGAACTTAAAGCTTAATACAAGTATTTTGCAAAATTCATTCATTTTCTTTTTGGCTTAGTCCCTTTATTTGGAAAGGCATCTGCTATACATGTAAAACATATGCTGGATAAGTTGGCAGTTCATTGCACTGTGACCCTAGATTAATAAAGGGACTAAGCTGAAAAGAAAATGAATGAATGAATGAATGAGTGAGTGAATGAATGAATAAATGAATATACTGTATTCACAAATACTGAAGCATTTCCCATTATTTTAATTTAGACATGAATATTCGAGCCTCCATATTAATTTCACTGCACAGAAGAACGATCTTGAAAAAACAGTTACACAGATAATAAAGGTAACAATATAAATGTCTCATCCATAAATCAATTAAGATTATGTTGGATTTAGATTTCATTGCCTTCGTCTGTCTTCTCATGGCAAAAATGGTATTTTCAACATTCTTCTTTCTTTCAGGTGGAAAATGACTTCAGAGAATTAGCTTTCAAGGTGTTCATCAGAGTCCCAGTGAAGCTGGAAAATAAGTTCATCTGGACTGATAAAAACTTACAAGTATGCAGGAATGTTGACTAAAATAGTCGCATTCACATTAGAAAAAACACAATCACACTGCAAAAAATGCTTTGCTTAGATATTTTTGTCTTGTTTTTAGTTTAAATATCTGGATTTTCTTAAAGTAAAAATAAAATGTCTTGTTTTAAAGGGGTGGTCCAGAGTGTATTTTTAAGGCTTAGTTGTGTTTATAAGATGCAAAGCAATGTGTGCTCATGCTTCACTTGTAGAAAATAACATTATATGTTCATATATCTTACTCTGATTATATACAGCTACTCGGCTAACATGAAAATTCATTCATTCATTCATTCATTTTCTTTTCGGCTTAGTCCCTTTATTAATCTGGGGTCGCCACAGCGGAATGAACCGCCAACTCATCCAGCATTTGTTTTATGCAGCGGATGCTCTTCCAGCTGCAACCCATCACTGGGAACTAACATGAAAATGACTGTCATATTTCCTTGTTCCTCCGAAAGGCCCGCCCTCAAGAGGCTCTGATTGGTCAGCTAACATAATGTGCTGTGGTTCCACATCACCAGAAAGCATCTCTGCTATTGACCTTATTCTCCGCATGCGAGCGGGCGCAGCCATTTGAGTCTTTTTGTCTCGAGACTTGGAAGAATCGGAAGTTCTAAAACAAATCGCAGAAGCGAGCGACTTTAGCACTGAAGAATAAGCTCAACACCTCACAAATGAAAAGATCTGACCAGATACTCAGTCTGGACTGCTCGACTGGCTGGGGTGCACATTTGCTTTTAAAGAGATGAAATCCCCCTCACTGTGTAGTCGAACACCACCAACTTTCCCACTGTGTAAATATTGGTAGGCCTCTGTACATTTATAAGTCTTCATAAACGCTCCATCTATTCCTCGTGACAGGACAAAGTGATTAAAAATATCCCCGTAAGTTACCTCTGGCGCATATCGTCTACACACATTAACGGTATAGATGGGGCAATATGAGACCATCTGATGGTTGCAGGGAGGTTTCACCTTACTCCCAGTTTAAAACATTTACTAAACTAGCATTAAATGCCATTTTCCTAAAATTACAGCTAACTTTACACTATGTAATGACTTTCCGAAACAGTCATCTGTTGTACTGTGTCAGCATACCGGAAGTTGGATGACAGAATGCGGAAGAGCGAAGTATTAAAAGTGGGCGGGGCGGAATAAGGTCAATAACATTACAGCATCTATGGCCACGCCCCTTCGCTGCACTGGGTGTATGCTAGTAACCTGAAGGGTTTATGACATCATTAACCAGGATGTGTTTTTTTTGTAGTCCCCAAACTCGCTGTAGGCTTTGCTAAGCTAACTCTGTAAAAGCCAATGTCTCCCTTTGCATTGAACTTTAAGTGTCTTACATTCAGAGATGTTGTTTATGTTCACACAGCTACATTTCACATCAACTAAAGTTTAAAATATGATATCTTAGTGGACCACCCCTTTAAGAAATATTGTCAAAATTAAGTGAGTTTTTCCTTAAAAATATCTGCCAATGGTAATCTTTTTTTTTTTGTTTTGACATAAGATTATTGTCCTTACTCCATTGACAGATTGTTAAGGAATAAATAACTTAATTTTGGCTTATTATTTCTTAAAAAAAGTCAATATTTTCTGCATTTTTTGAAAAGGCTTCTTGGTTTAAGAATTTGTTGATATCTGGACTAGAAACAAGACAATCTAAGTAAGAAAAGCATTTTGCTGCAGTGCAGACAACAGAGGTTGTGTTTTATAGATTCCAGATTGTGTGAAACAGGAGGATGAGCGGCCAGTCGGAGCCGGGTTTCTGGAAGTGATCAGAAAGGATCGTTTATTGGTGAGTGTTTTACTTTCATTTCATGATCTGACATAAACCAGTTTATAAAATCTAATATCTCATGATCGTTTTTCTGTATCCTTTTCTCTGCATACACTGAAAAAATGATTCATTGGAATGACTGAATGTTTTTAAGGTAAGCGGTTGCAAACAATTTAAGTGAAGCTTATTAATAAACTAATTTCGAGAGGATTACGTGCTTATGATTGCTTGCAGCTGGTTCAGCATTATTCAATTTATGATTCACCAATCAGACGATTCCTAAGCCACTATAAAAACCCTAAGTTTCATATCATGCCCTTCCACCCCTACTCCTCCTCCTTTCGTAGATGGGTGGCACGGTGGCCCAGTGGTTAGCACTGTTACCTCACAGCAAGAACGTCACTGGTTCTAGTCCTTACCAAGCCAGCAGATGTTTCTGTGTGGAGTTTACACGTTCTCCCCGTGTTCACTTTGGTTTTCCCCGGTATCTTCTCGCCATCCAAAAACATGCAATTTAAATTAATTGACTAATCTAAATCAGCACTATAGATGTGCTCCTAGTAAGTAGTTATCTCTTAAGAGCAATCACTATCTGTTCATTAGCTACTACAGCAGGGGAGTTCTTGAGATCTACCTGAGCTCAAACTCTCCTCTCGCCTTGCAAACGGGAGGGAGCCCCGGGCTCGAGGATCTTATGAGCTCAGTGCTCTCTCCAGGGACAGCATGCTAAACAAACTTTGAAGTGTGAACTCTTGAAATGGGCTGAATTTAAATAAATGAAGTAAGTTGAACATGACAACATTTAATTTGTTTGTTTAAATTCAGCCCATATACATCGCTTGCAACCACTTACCTTAAATAAATTCAGTTAATCCAATGAGTTTTTTTCAGTGAATTTAAATATGTGTGTGTGTGTGTGTGTGTGTGCATCAGAACTGCAGTGTGTCGGTCTGTGCCGTGTTCATCTGCGATGTCAATCTCATGAAGAACGAAAGGAAGCTCTTTAATATAACAGGCAATGTGAGCTCTGCATGGATTGAGCAGGTATCTGACTTTTTAATGAAGATTTATAGCACAGAACGGTCTGTACAAAATATCCATAAATTAGCCGTTTTCTGTATTTTATCATTCATGTTTTTATTTTTCAAGTTTATTTATGCTTTTGAATTGTATTATGGGACCGTGATCATTCTTCCAACAACTTTAACCTTTTAAAAAATGGCTTTTATTGACATTTTTAATAGTTTAAAGTGATATATCAACTGAGTTGGTGTTGTAATGTGACAGTGACGCTTGACAATGAAGTGAGGATCCTATGCAGGTCTTTATTAAATGGGATGGTCAGGCAAGCAGTGGTCAATACAGGAGCAAACAGATGTGTATGGGCAATTTAGAGTCGTCGTCGAAATAATAGGCAGATGTCAGCAGGCAGGCAGCAGGCAACGTAAACAAAACAAAGCAAGATCAAACACGGAAAGCTGGGGATGGCTGACGTGAAACTGACATTTCGACACAGTTTCAAAACACTGCACCAAAGCATGATCTGAAACACCCAGGTATGTCAATAAAATGTCAATAAAAGTCACTTTGTTAAACCGCAGAGTTGAATTTCTAACATCATAAGTCAACAGAGCAGAGATCAACATCCCATCACGCAATTCACAACAGTAAATAAACGCAAAGCACTTGTTACAGAAACTGTTCATTAACAGTGTGTATTCATAACTTCATCACTTGTTCTGATAATTTGTGTCTTTCAGACCGGTCTCAGAGCTGCTGTTTTCGAGTTGGTCAGTTCAGCGTCTCTGGATTTTGACAAGAGCAAATACGTTTTCTTTTCCTCTGATTCTCAACACACTGCTCCGTCTGTACAAGTAATGTATTTTCTTCACAAACTAACCAAATCATGTTTTGCAATAAATGTAATTGACAACAAGCAGGGTTCATACGGTCATGGAAAACCTTTGACATGGTCTTTTCCAGGCCAGGAAAAGTTTTGGAAAAGTCATGGAAATTAGTTTAACAAATATCTGTATACTTGATTTAGGGCTGTGCGATGTTGGAAAAATCTGACATTACGTTATATTGTATTTTTTTGATATATACTGCGATGTGAATACAATTTCACCAGATGATTTAACAGGTTTATTTGGATTGATTGGGAGGAGTGAATCTCGAATATTATATAACAAATAAATGACAAGATTCACTGTTCACTATTCAGGTACAGATATCGAATAATCAGCACTGCATAGTCTTACGGAAGTCCTAAGAGGCCATGATCATGATCACGACTTAATTTTCTCGCGATCTCGATATAACAAAAAGTTCTGTTTATTCTCAAACTGAACTGCTCATCTCCTACCATTTCTCTGGTCAGCCGCAAACCGTTTCAACGGCACCTTTCTAGCATCATTCTATAACTGTGCAGACGTCCCGGTCCTTCAAGCTGACTGGCAATGAAACTGACGATACTCTCAGGGTTGCAATCGACGATAAAGGCGGAGAGCCGAAAGCCTCCTTCTCAAGTGTCAGAAACTGATATAGAAATGGTCAATCACTGAAAGGCATAGAACTATCCCAGTTTGACTCAGTCGCTGATAAAAGATGCACAGTAGATGATTCATTCATTCATTCATTCATTCATTCATTTTCTTGTCGGCTTGGTTCATTTATTAATCTGGGGTCGCCACAGCGGAATGAACCGCCAACTTATCCGGCATATGTTTTATGCAGCGGATGCCCTTCCAGCTGCAACCCATCTCTGGGAAACATCCACACACACTCATTCACACACATACACTACAGACATTTTAGCTCACCCAATTCACCTTTACCACATGTCTTTGGACTGTGGGGAAAACCGGAGCACCCGGAGGAAACCAAAACGAGCACGGGCAGAACATGCAAACTCCACACAGAAATGCCAGAACTGACCCAGCAGAGGCTCGAACCAGCGACCTTCTTGCTGTGAGGCGATAGCACTACCTACTGCGCCACTGTCCTTTTTCCAAAAGTATCGTTTCCTCCAAGAAAATTAGAATTTACTCTTAAAATTATTGTATTCCATTCATTCATTTTCTTTTCGGCTTAGTCCCTTCATCAACCCGGGGTCGCCACAGCGGAATGAACCGCCAACTTATCCAGCATTTGTAATACACAGCGGATGCCCTTCCAGCCGCAACCCATCTCTGGGAAACATCCACACACACTCATTCACACTCATACACTACGGACAATTTAGCTTACCTAATTTACCTGTACCACATGTCTTTGGACTTGTGGGGGAAACCGGAGCACCCGGAGGAAACCCACGCAACCACGGGGAGAACATGCAAACTCCACACAGAAATGCCAACTGACCCAGCCGAGGCTCGAACCAGCGACCTTCTTGCTGTGAACGTGCTACTCACTACGCCACCGTGGCGCCCGCGCAGTAGATAATCTGTCAAAATGCTAACCGATTAGCATAATTTCTTTGAAAACACAGTCGCTCTCCTGCAGTCCAAAGCTTTGCCTCCTGAAATCACCTTAAAGATGACAGTAGACGATCCACCAGATCATGTCATCCGCCAGTTAGAAACCTTTATAGTACAATTCTGAATGAAAAACGGTGTTATATCTAGCATGTTTTCAGTTGTGTAGCAAGCAAAACTTGTCATAATGTGCCATAATTCATGCACGCAAGGATCGCTGGTCTCACTCTCTCACGCACTTTGTCCTAGTGCGACTACTGTATGCTTAGTGTTTGGCCGGCGAGGTGCAGGAATTACATATACACTTTTACAATTACAATTACAATTACACTTAGTAAGCCATACTAACATGCTAACATGCTACTAACATGCTAATTCAGACTGAATTTTTAAAGTTGTGTGGTAAACAACATAGGGGCACATCACAGGTTGTCATTGATCCAAAATGAACCAATGGGAATATAAAAGCAACTTCAGCTTAGTAAAGCAGGCTAGGCAGAATAGCGCTATTTACTGATGTTTTGTTGTTAAATTGAATAAAATCTACATTATTGATCCTTATGAAACTGAAAATACTCACATCGATCTATCACCGGAAGATTTCAGTGGCTGAAGAACACTTCTGTGCATATAACCCATTCGTAAAACAACACAATCTACATCAGCTTGCGTGACTAAAATATTTTTAAAACCCAACATTCCCTGTCTAACAGAAATACGTCAGTCATGGTGTCGTTCTTCCTCCGGCGGGCAAAAGTAACTCCAATATTGATTCGGGATTTTAAAAAGTTTTGATTCAGCATTTGATTTTACCGCTCTCATGTGCACGTGCACACACAAACGGCAGATCTGCGTGAACAGGAGTGCGCAGTTGTACAAATCTACATTTGCCGACAATTTGAGTTACTTATCAGAATTATGATGAACGATTTTAGTTTTATGCCTCACCCAGAATATAAAAATACATATAAACACATTTAGATCATTTACTTTAGTCAGTACTATTGAAATGTGAAGAGACTTTTAACCAGCACAACAAAAAATGCTTGTGAAGACAATCATCTACTGCAGCTTTAATCTGCTTGTCTACATTATAAATAGTGTTATAAAAACTGAATTGAATATTGTTATGCATGTAGATTAGCACACAAGTGGAGGTGTATGAAGAGGTGAACTTGACAAAGGAGATCATTGGAGGAGTGATAGGAGGACTTCTGCTGCTGGCTATCATCACTGCAGCCCTCTATAAGGTGTGTATATGTTTAGAACTCTAAGGCCCAATCACAATTTAGTTTTTTTTTTTTTAGCCCAATCCCCTCCCCTTGGCCCTTGAAACAGAGTGTGAAGGGGAAGGGCTACAAATTTACCCCTAGGAAATGGGACACACTACAACAAACTGGACACTTCACCATATGTCTTCGTGATCTCTTACTTCATATGAGCCTGCTGTAGTTATTCCAGTTGTATTATTTTTTGGTGTTTATCTTCAGGAAACCACTAAAGGGAACACAATCATGTTATCATAACGATATAATGTGGTAATTAGCTCATAACCGTACTGTGCATTTACACCGTAGCCATATTCATAAATGTAAACACATGAAAACAACAATCACATTATGGCAGACACTGTAAAAAACTCATTCTCGGCCACTAGACTTTTCTGACAGGGTATTCGAGTGTCATCGAGAGACAGATGTGAAAGTATGTTGTGGGACTACTATACAGGAGTTATTATCATGGATTGTAGATTTCTTCAGTTTATTCGGTAATGAATGTATTAGAACATACTTGTTTGCTGTAAAAATTCTTAATAATGCCAAAAAAAATACTAAGTTGTCCACATCCTGTTAGGATTGTGGCACTTCAGTCTTGTTAATTCTTGTTTTGGAGTCCAGAAACTAGTCCTGTCTTGTCTTGTATGTCATGCTCGAGTTTTCTCAGGCTGGGCACTCATCCTGTCTTGGTCATTTGCTGTGTCCCAAATCACATACTATCCGTCCTAAATAGTATTTGAAAATAGAATTAGTATGTCCCAAATTGTAAGCTGCGTCCCAAATGACACACTATACACTATGCACTTATGCACTATGTACTTATGCACTTACATATACTATGCTGTTGAGTGTGTATGTAGTGTCATCCCAAATGGAACACTAATGGCTTTTTTTACCAAGGGGAAGTCCAAACCATTTCCCTGATGATGTTTGACGGTTGCCAAATCAGTGAAATAAATGACCAAAATACCAAATAATACCTGGCATGAGTATAACCGCATTCACCATTGGGAGGCGCTTAAATCACTCTTGTAGGAGAAATTCGCTTTCACAGTCCAAAATAAATAAAATTATCCAACATGTGCGCCATATTGCTCCACCCCTTCCGTTACGTGCACGAAGCTCCGGTCGTTGAGTGCGTGAAGTGTCCATCATTCCACACTTCATATTACCGGTGGAATGAGTGCATCATCCGGGTAATTAAAGTGCACTTATTATTGTTAGAGTTTTCAGTGTGAACGCACTTATTACACTATTTATACTACAAAATGGCGTAGAAAAGTGCACAAGTATGCGATTTGGGACGCAGCTGTAGTATGTTGAAAGGGGTATGCCAAAGGTTCCCAGATAGTTTATTATTTCCGTGTAGAACTGTCCCTAATCGCTGATATTTCCCACAGTACATTTCGCGCTGGATGTGAATTCAATTAGAACTACAAACGCTGGTGAAAAGTGTAAAAAACTACAAACACGATTGACGCGCGAAACCAACCGTCAAGTAGAGAGGCTTCGGAAAAGATGTTTGTATGACTGTTAATTAATATCTAGCCCACTGGAGAATATTTAAATGGCGTTGTCTGTGTTATATTTCATCTGCAGCAACAATACTGTTGACTTGTTTGGACATTAACGTCTGAATGCAGAATTATCCAAACACCTGAGGAGATTTTTTTGCGTAATAGACTCGTGAATGGGAGATTAACCTAATTAAATCTGACAGAAATGTAGATGATCTGTGAGGAAGATTGACAGGGGATGTAAGCAACACAACGCTCTGTTAACGAGGAAGTAGTATGTCCCAAAGCTTGCATACTCTTCTGTTCACACTCAAAAGTATAGACTTTTAAGGCGTAGTATAAGTATGCAGCATGTGTCTCTTGTTGTTGTGAATGCGTGGTCTTGAGTGAGCTCCGCATTCATGTCTTTGTAGCGATCATGCGCGCCCCCCAGAGGACGCTCAGTTCTCGTGTGCTCTCATGTGTTTGTTTTGTCGGTGGCGTGCTGTTCTATTCTCAGCGCCTCAGTCTATTTGGTTTCGATTTCAGTTGGCGCTGGGAGTGGAACATATGTCTCGCGTGAGTGCACCGTAAGTGTTTTTATCTATCGTGTACTTGTGTTGTGTTTTTTTTGTGTTGGTGTTGTTAAAGCACCTGGCCTGGTGTTTGCATTGAGGCTGCCTTTTATTAGTTTGTTATGTTCACCTGTTTGTTAGTTAATTCTTTCTCTTTATAGCCTCCTCTTGTCTGCTGTTCTGTGAAAGTTTGTCGTTGTTTATTGCCTTGCCTAGTCATGTCCAGCTCTTTCCTGCCAGCCCAGTTTGTTTGTTTATATATTTTGTTAATTTTGTCCCCCTCAGGGTATCTTTAGTTGCCTTTTGTTTTATTTTATAATAAACCCATATTTTTGGCCCTGCATTTGAGTCCTCGCTCCTTTCTTTTTCCTGAAACCTTGACATCTCCTCACTCATGTATGCAGCCATGTTGCCACTGTAAATGTTGTATTCCGCGAAATTGTTGTACCCCTTTGGTTTCTAGTGTAGTCCTGGAAAATCTCAGTTTTAAGAGCTAACTAGCCCTTCCTCTTAGCCCTACACCTTCAAGCTAAAGAGAATAAGGACATCCTGACCCCTTCATGTGAACGTGCAAAATGAAGGGTAAGGAGAAAGGCTAAGGGGTAGAATTGAGATTGGGCCTAAACCTTTCATTCTCAGCTGTCTGCATACCTTGTGTGTTTATTTTCTTTGGATCCTGTATTGTTTATGCTTTTTTTATGTTTTCAGGTTGGATTCTTCAAAAGCCAGTACAAGCAGCTGATAGAGAGCGCAGAGCAGAATGCTGAAGTAGAGGCGACCACTGCTAAAGGCTAACGGAAGTAACCAACCACTCTGGATTGATGACAGTAACTAGCGTGTTACTGTACATGAAAATCGCTATCTTCTTGGACAAACATTATTGCGGTTTATAGTACATGTCTGCAAATGTTTTGGCTTTACTGCTGCTTTTTGATGAGTATTAGCTTCGTGTTAACAAACTTTTCAATGACTATCAAATAAAAGTACTGATGTGAAGATAAAGAGAAAGATCTACCAAAAACCAACCAGTAATTGATAATGTCTGTTATGAATGTCATGTAATCTATTGCACTTAAACACAAGCACATCGCTAGAATCACTTAACACATTGCTACTATGAATTAGCTTTTGCTATTAGCTTCTTTGTAGCATGGTTTAAAACATGCTTTGGATGTTTTATTATTGCTTCTAAGATATGACAGAATTCATTAATTTTACTAGCAAATTTTAACATATGCTGCATACTGTAGCTACCTTGTTTTGCAGTGTTAACTTCCATGTTAGCATTTTGCTTATGTTACTTAACATGATGCTGGTATTACTTGTTACCAGTATGTTTTGCACATTTAAGATGCTGCTATAATGAATCAATATGCTAGCTTAATAGCTTGTTTCTACAAGAGGATGTTATAGAACATTTACCATGTTTAAATTTGCATGATTGTCATGTTAGCATTTAATTTTGTTGCTATTATTAATTACTAAGTTGTTGCTAGCATGTTTTAAAACATTTTAGCATGTCACTAGAATGCATTAGTATGTGCATGTTTACGCTAAATTAATTAGCTAATGTGAATCATTTTTTCAACATGAGTTGACTTGCTTTTCTCACACCTAGAGTACTTTTACATGCATGCTAGCATATAATAGCACATTTTAACATTCTAGATTAGTTGTAAAGTTTTGCTACTGATAGTAAAGGGCTAGCTGCTGTAGATACTGTAAATGAATGACAGTCCTAAAGTCATATACATATATATATATATATATACACACATATATATATATA
>CAIGQQ010001014.1:3687968-3702886 GCA_903798035.1 Danio albolineatus | reverse complement strand
TATATATATATATATATATATATATATATATATATATATATATACATCCATATCGACGTAGGAGGATTCATAATAGACGTAGGTGGAGGAGAAAACAAGGATCAACAAGTATTAGCCGAGAGGAGAGGAAAAGTTACCAGCAGATCGAATGTCCACAGTGAGAGAGAGGGCAGAAATGGAGTTTACTTTCATTTCTCCACAGCAGTGAAATAGGGGCTT
Organism: Danio albolineatus; assembly: GCA_903798035.1. Classification (NCBI taxonomy): domain Eukaryota; kingdom Metazoa; phylum Chordata; class Actinopteri; order Cypriniformes; family Danionidae; genus Danio; species Danio albolineatus. The sequence goes on along the minus strand of CAIGQQ010001014.1, from coordinate 3,702,667 downwards.
CTGCTCTAGTAAACGTGTCAGTGAAAGCAAACGCACACACACTGAATTTTGCACAGTTTCTGCGTTTTTAAGTAGTTGGAGCGCTTTAATTACTCACGGTCACCTCCCTCGCTATAGAAAGCTACCGCAATATTGCACATATGAGATAAATGACGTCAATACGTAATAACCGGAAGACACTGCAGCGGGTTGTGAAAACTGCCCAAGGCATCACAGGGACTCCACTTCCAGCTATGGAGGACATTCAGAAAAAACACAGTCTGCGCCGAGCACGCAGTATTCTCAAGGACTCCTCTCACCCTGCTCACAGACTGATTTCTCTCCTGACTTCCGGCAGGCGTTTCAGGCTCCCTCGGACAAAAACCAGCAGACTGAGGAACAGCTTTTTCCCCAGAGCTGTCTCCTTTTTGAACTCTGCCCCCCACTGACTCTTTTCACCCCTACATACACCCTGCCACTCTCCTCATAACTTCTACTCCTCACAATCACTGAACTATTTAACATTTGTACATTTAAAAACTGCACATATTCATTGCACTGATTCATCTATTTGAACTGTACACACCCACTGTACATATACATTTGTAATTATGTTTCTCTATCAGCACACTTCTGATTATTAAAAGCAACCTGTACGTATAATAATTTATTGTAAATCTCTGCTCATAACTAATGCAAACTGTATATACTGTTCATAGTACATCCATCTGTAAATATCACCATAGTTTTTCTATAACTGCACTTTATAATTCATACCTGTACTCTGCATTTGCTGCTATTGCACTACTGGTTAGACCTAAACTGCATTTCGTTGCCTTGTACTTGTACATGTGTAATGACAATAAAGTTGAATCTAATCTAATCATCAATATATTACTGACTCGATACCGAATTGTCCCCGTCTGCAATGCGGTGCTGCCAAGAAACAATTAATTTTGACACCCCTATTCTTAACACGTCATGATAGTGCTGTATTTATACCATAGTAATCTGGTAGTGTTTGATCTGCTTTGGCTTTTTCTGGGTTAATTATTGTGATTATTGCAATAGAGAAATAATGGGAGACCTCTGTAGACTGATGGCATTTCATGCCGTTCAGCCTCATAATCTTAACATGTCAGTAAAATCACCTGTTTTGTCTTCACTTTAGACATTACGCTAGAGAATCATTCAAATACTAGCTTTAAAGTGATGTTGGTGATGCAGCAACCGTTTCTGCTGTTCTGACATCAGCTGCAGATGTGAAGGAACGGTGGAAGAAAGTAGTTCCTCATACAAAAGGATTTCCAGAGTCTCCGTGTTTGTATAAACGCAATATCACACTCGTAGCAGTGTGATGTGGCTATATATCAGCACTCGTGGGACACTAAGGCAACACACGCCTCCCACCAATGGCGATAATCATTTTGCCCGTGTACATACTGTATTTAATTTGCTCTTTAAACCTATCTTTTGTAAAGTCATGGAAGATTTAATTTACAATAACTTAAAATAACGAATTAATACTAATAAATAATCATTTAAAATAACTACAATAGCCAAGAGAGCTCAGTTTTTTCGAAAACACTGAACATGGTTTCTGTACCTGACACGAGTCTTTGCCTTTCTCCAGCAGACCAGCGCAAATCATGTTGTCTGTAATCGATCCAACTCCATAGAGACAATTACACTGTCGGTTACCAATTACAGGCACCTCCACGTCCTGGAGAACTATTGGGGATGGAAGAGACACTGCAGGAAATACAGGAGAACTTGTTTAGCCTACAGAGCTGCTGATTATCCCGTTTACATTGGGATTGACCTGAAGCCACTAAGAAACTAAAGGTGCTGTATATACACGTCTTTGACTCTACTGAAGCATAAAAATAAAATAATAAATTTGTTTAGTTATTTAAGAAGCATGACAGGTTGTGGACAAAATTGCTAAAGTATTTGAAATAAAAAGAAAAAATACATTGAATGAAGTATGGAAAGCAAAGTATGGAAACAAATTTCTGAACAAATAAAATGAACTAAAATAGCTTTTTATTCATCATATTTTAAACAGAAATGACTATTTTGGATATATACTGTATATATAGTCAAGATATATGGTTATGCTTATACAGGACGTTTTTTTACAGCAAGTGTTGCCACTGGAACTGAAAGAAGGGGTTTCATTACACTTTAAACGGGAATAAATTCGGTAATGCTTTCTTTTACGACCCGCAAAGTACCGTGTAAGTACAGTGAAATAACGGTGTACTTTTCTGTACGTATAGTATAAGTATTATGAATGTAGGTATAAGGGAACAAACTGTAATGCTTGGGTAATAAGGGGGTAACAACCATGCAACATGCAAAGTACCGCATTAGTATAATGATTTTACAGTGTACTTTTCTATAAAGTGCAAAGGAACAAACCATAATGTTTGCTTAATAAGGGGGTAACAATAAGATATTCAACACGCAAAGGACCGCGTAAGTATATTGCATTTATGGTGTACTTTTCTTTAAATATTGTATACAGAATGATGCAAGGGTGGCAACAACCTAATGCAACCTGCAAACACCTGCGTAAGTACATTAATACTAGTACCCTTGCTTGGGTTTTATATGGGGTGTTTAGTAAATAAAAGGTTTACCCTTTTAAATAAAAAAGTTTACCCTTCAACTACAGGGAACAAGGAGGGAACAATGCTTCGCTTTAATTTACAACCTACAAATGCTGTATTTACCCTATAACTACAGGGATCAAGGAAAGAAGAAGCTGGATTCCAAAGCACAAGTGTTTATTTGAACAGTAAGAACAGAGAAAACTACATCAGCATTTTAAATTGATTGAAGACCAAATTGCACACTACATTTTTCTATAAAAACATCAGCAATACTTTCACTGAAATGCAAGTTGATCTCTCTCAATATACTTACGTGGTCCTTTGTGTGTTGAATATCTTATTGTTACCCCCTTATTACCCAAACATTACCCGTTTGTTCCTTTGCACTTTATAGAAAAGTACACTGTAAAATCGATATACTTACGCGATACTTTGCGTGTTGCATATCTGGTTGTAACCCCCTTATTACCCAAGCATCACAGTTTGTTCCCTTATACCTACACGAATGTTCATTATACTTATACTATACGTACAGAAAAGTACACCGTTATTTCACTGTAATTACGCGGTACTTTGCGGGTCGTAAAAGAAAGGGTTACCATAAATTCTCACCTCCATCACTGATGTTTCCCCATCCGGTGATCCAGCTCTCTGTACCACTGTTGAACTCACTGCCTTCAGCCGCTAAACACACGGGCCTGATGAAGTCCGTGAAGGTAATAGGAAAGCTCAGTCTGACCAGAGCGATGTCATTATCATTGGTAACAGGGTTATAATGGGGATGTTTGATGACTGCCTTCACACCTCTGACTCGACTGGGATCAAACATATCCTGGGTCTGTGGTCCCAACATCACCGTCAAATAAAACATTCCGCTAAGGAAAATAAAAAAGAGAGAATATAATCAAAAAGACTTTTAACCCGGTCAATTCTAAATCATAAATTAACAAAATAGATATTTTTAAAACATTATGTGCCAATGTAAAATACAAAATACATTAAACGGCAAGCTGTCGAAAGGGTCCTCACACATTCACAGGAAGGTGGGTCATCTTTTATTTTTAAATTGAACTTAAATGGAATGTAAAACTCCAAATACTTAGGCACAGAAAATGGGGGTTATGGTATTTGATTAAAGATTACAAGTGCACAGATGCAATGTCTATAATAAAAATAAGTAGAATGAATTTAGACATTTTGACATTTTAAACATGACTTATTATATATGTGGGACTCTTATTTTGAAAACTGGAAGATCTGAATAACAGTACGGAGGATGGATCTCATCTCGGAAGAGCGCTGAAGAGATTACAAGTTTATTCAGGCCCAATTTGTTCACATATTTCGAAGATTATTTTAATTGACAGCAACTGACATGATCTACAGGAGTATGAGAGCAGAGCTTATTAATATTCATAACCCTTCCAAATAAGGTCAAATCAGAGCATTTCATCCCAGTGCTTAATTTGACTCCCGGGGATAACGAGTGTTGGCAGATATGCTCACGCACACACTATGACTACTTCAATATTGATAAGCCGTGATGGGCATTCTCTCGCGCTGAATGATGTCGACCAGACTGGGTCATCGGTCCAATCAGCGTAGTTTAGCATCGCGCTAAGGAGGGGTTTTGGAACAAATGAATCGCTGAACGATTCATATAGGAGTCGCTGAGATGATTAGGTAAAAATAAATGCAAATTATAAGACAATGAAAGTGTTTTTTGACCATGCATGCATATTAGCCTGCTGTTGGAGACCCCCAAAACCAAAATATGACCCTTTTTAATGTATAATAGGGGCTCTTTAAGACAATACTTGAATTAAGAATCTATTATGCAAACAGATTTTTTTGGATTACCTTATTTCTGCTAATCATAATATAAGCTAAACTTAAAAAAAAAAAAAAAACTTTAAAAACTGTGAAGAATTCCTTGTAAAATGGGAACATGAAAGACCTTAAGCCTGATGTTGTTTTATTCAGAATAACGTACATACTGTAATTAGATTGGTCTCTATGTAAACATACTCAGAGTTAAATCAATTCCTCAAAGTCAATATTTATTAGCATGTTGAATATTTACCCATTAGGCTGCCCATTAAAGCAGTGGGCGGCAGACAGCACCCACTCTTTGCTGATGAGAGAACCTCCACAAATCAGACTGCTGTACCGGTAAAGACTAGCCTGCCATGGCCAGCGAAAAGCTGAAGAGTTCTGACCTCCTACTGTAGCATTACTGCTGTTAACTGGGATTATTCCACACACCGCAGCACTGGGATGATCATCTAAGTCTGCAGACATAAAACAGGTCATGTTGAAACATTCTCAGACAGCTTTGCTCTTCAGAAAGCTGTCCTTCTCAACTCCACATAAAGTATTGCTCAATGTTTCACACACATTGGTCAAAATTATCACTTAACTGTCTGAAACCTTGGGCCAAAGACAAACGTACCAAACTATTTTACATTAAAGTTGCCATGGTTAATTTTTTAATTTGTTTCAATAAATAAACAGAAAACATTACTTTCAATAGTATTATCTAATACAGTATACATTTTTTATATTGCAATATAAACAATCACATTTATAACACAGTTAAGTTCAATGCTGAATACACATGCATTGTTCTATAAGCGTCGTATGTACATTTTAAACTAAGTCTGATTAACTTACACCATTTAATTTGAAACATTTAATTTCAGATAGCTTTTTTGTAGCTCAACAATAAAACAAACAAATAAAATGTTACATTAAATTTGAAATCACAATCTCTAAACCATTCTCAGATGTACGGAAGTCCTAAGAGGCCATGTATTAAAATATTTTTTCTCTCTTGTTATGTCGTGATCACGACTTAATTATCTTGTGATCTCGACATAACAACTAATTTTCTCGTGATCTCGACATAACAAAAAGTTGTTTCCTCGTGATAATGGCAAAATTTTCTCATGATCTCGACATAACAAAAAGTTGTTATGTCGTGATCACGACTTATTTTTTGTTTTTATTTATTTATGTATTTATTGTTTTTATTATTGTAATATTAATAGATATTAATATGGAGAGAATAGCCTAGCTGCAGACGCGCATTCGTGTAACATGTTAAGGGCGTTCAGAACAGCCATAATATTATGAGCGCAAACGCCGTGATTAATGTACATTCATGATTATATTCATGTATATGATTGTATACCATTATTTACAATAATATTCCCTCAACTGATTTTCATTTTAAAGCAACTCTATATGGCGCAAAATAAGTTGCTGCATGTATGAGTTAAATGAAGAATGATGAAGATCCTGCTTTTGCTTTAATCTTTTCCGCAAGTTATTTACAATTACTTTAAAATTGCGCCATATAGAGCTGCTTTAAAATGGTAACAGTTGAGGGAATATTGTTGTAAATAATGGTATATAATCATATACATGAATATAATCATGAATCTAAATTAATCCCAGGCGTTTGCGCTCATAATATTATGGCTGTTCTGAACGCCTTTAACATGTTACACAAATGCGCGTCTGCAGCTATTCTCTCCCTGGCCAGATATTATTATTAATATTATTATTATTATTATTATTATTATTATTATTATTAATAACAATAATAAATACATAAATAAATAAAAACAAAAAATAAGTCGTGATCACGACATAACAACTTTTTGTTAAGTCGAGATCACGAGAAAATTAGTTGTTATGTTGAGATCACGAGATAATTAAGTCGTGATCGCGACAAAACAAGAGAGAAAAAATACTTTAATGCATGGCCTCTTAGGACTTCCGTACTGATGAGATGGCAGGCCAAATCATAGGTTACCATGGGCCAACTTTGGCCCGCGGGCCCTAGTTTGGGCATCTCTACTATAAAATAAAGGAGAAAAATTTAATTTCTAACCTCAAATCTATTTCTAAACAATAGATCTATATCTAAACAACCTCATCTTCATCTCAAACTACGTGAATGTCAAGGTTTTCCCTCATCGGTGTGGTCAACACTCGTTTTTGACTAAAGGATATATTTTAAATATAACTGCATAAGTGTAAAAAGCTTTTAGCAAGACCTTATTCATACAGTACATGTTAAATCGGCAGATTCGTATTGTGTGTATATGTGTGCCAGTAGTTTTTGTGGTGAAGAAATTCACTGTTGTGATGTAATTCAATGCTTAAACACCTATTTACTGAATCAGTGGTTCTCAAACTGTGGTACGTGCACCACTAGTGGTACGCAGGCTTACTTCTAGTGGTACACGGAGAAATCGCTGAATAATTAAAGTTAATAAATGAACACACTTTTAACCCTTTGATGTGTACGATAACACAGATGTGATCAGTGATTTTATTAGGCTAAACCTTTTATTTTATCTTCAATTTTCTAATTTTTGTTATGTATTCTTTCATTTGAAGCTATTTTCCTCCCTGTTTTTGTAACGGTTGTTGGGGGCATACCCTGTATTTTTAAATCCCAATGTTGACCGGTATAGTTTAATCACTTGCTTTTCTGACACACCAAGCCTACTTTAATGCGCAGTGAGCAGATCTAATTTCTAATTTCTCTGTTCAAACTATTTAGAATGTTTAAAGTGGCGAATAAACAATAATAATAATACATATTCATAATAATAAGATTCCCCACCATTTTTGAACTGTGCAGGGCTAATCCATGCTAGAATCATTCTAGTAACATGCTAATTCATGCTAGATTGATGCTAGTAACATGCTAATTCATGCTAGATTGATGCTAATAACATGCTAATTTATGCTAGATTGATTCTAACAACATGCTAATTCATGCTAGAAACAGACTAGTAACATGGTAATTCATGCTAACAACATGCCAATTCATGCTGGAATCATGCTAACAACATGCTAATCCATGCTAGAATCATGCTAATTCATGCTAGATTCATCGTAATAACATGCTTATGCAAGAATTATGCGATTCCCAACCTGAGACACAGGGATCAACTTTAAAGCTTTTTACTGGCTTGTTTCAGTATTTAAAGTAGTTTTTGTTGACTGCGGCGATCTTAAACATTATTTTAACTAACTTAATACTTTTTCAAACTAAACAAACTACTTAAAACAGGCTTTTCAAGCCACCATAAAGTTTGTCCTCAAACTTTACTATCTAGTTACGCCTACTATGCTACTGCATTTCAATACCGGTCATTATGGTGGTACTTGGAGAAACAATTATTTTTCTGAGGTGGTACTGGGGAAAAAAGTTTGAGAACCACTGTACTAAATCATGTAAAATCCAAAACATTGATAAAAAAATAATAATAATTCAAAGGTGATGAGGATTCACCTACAACCATCATTCAAATTATATATTTTTTAATGCATATATATTTTTGGATGTTTGAGAAACAAAACTGAGGGGACATATATTGGGACATATATTGGCTTGAATGTACATTCATCTATGGACAAACAAAATCAAACTGATTTACCTTGGGAATTAGTCTTGTTACAAACTCCTGCAAAACGAATAGAGGCAGATGTTATGAACATACGTAAGACTTACAAATCTTTCCACAGAGGTTTGAGAACAAACAGAAAAGTAAATATGTGAAGTTAATGAAACTTTTACCATTGACTTCTGATGAATTGTGAACAGGAAACACCCATCTGCCCTTGACATTGACATTACTTGTGTACGGCAGTTTTGTCACGTCAGAAACAGGGATTGAATAGAAAACAGCAGAGCCGTTTGTGTCATAGCCGGACTGTTATTGAAGAAAACACACACAAAAACTGATGAAGATCAAAAGCTTGGGTGATTAATTATTCTGATACACTTTAAAGAGTGCTTTACCTGTGCAGATTGGGTCTGAGTGATATAATCATAATGCATGAGTGTAAATGACCGCTTTTTGTCAGACACTAAAACCACTTGGAAGGTTGACTCCTGGAAGAAACCACACATTCTTCATTAGTACAAGCATCGGTCCGTCAGAATAGGTGAAAATCAATTCAATTCATGTTTATTTCTATAGCACGTTTACAATGTAGATTGTCAAGGCAGCTTAACATAGAAGATTTAGTAAACTGAAACTTGTTATTTAAAGGTTTATTTAATAGTATATTATAACCTTTGAAATGTTAAAGCATATCAGTGTTCTAATAAATTTGTTATTTTAAGACAAACTCTTAATTTTAAGAGAGTGATGGGGAAAAAGATCAATATGGAAAATTGATTGAGTTAGCTTGTTACTCCAAATCTGTCATCCAAACAGTTCAGAACTTATAAACTGGGCCAAATATAGAAACTGCTCACTTTTTTATGCTATTTTTGTGCAGAATTTTGTTATTTTGAGAGTATAGAAATAATAAAAACTTCACATATTACATGAGAAAATTATACATTTCTGTCATGTCGCATCTGGCACAGATAAACAAACTGCTTGTGGCCATGAATCAGAGCTAATTTCCCTCATGGGACAACAAAGAATACCTTAAAGTCGGCATGAAGTCAAAACGAACTCTTCTCATTCGTTTTTATATGTATTTAAGTTCTTGTTGTAAACAATTTACAGTATCTGATTCTGTGCACTTTATTATTTTGTGCTGTACTATTTAATTTACCGTAATAATATTTAATCACAGTGGCTCAGTGGTAAGTAATGTCGCTTTTCACAGAGCTTTTCACTCCGGTTATCTTCGTCTCGAAGAATCCCCTCTTCCAACCCTACTCCACCCCTTCTCTGACAGGCAGCACGGCAGCCCGGTGGTTAGCACTGTTGCCTCACAGAAAGGACGCCACACGTTCGGCCCCTGGCCGGGCCAGTCAGCATTTCTGTTCCCTGGGCTCCTTGGTTTCCTCCCACCGTCCAAAGATATGCACCATAAGTAAATTCACTACTCTAAAATAACATCCTAAAGACAAGTATTAACCAGATATCTCCACACGTTCTCAAGTAGGGGAGTTCTCGAGACCTACCTGAGCTCAAACTCTCCGCTCGCCCTTCAAACGGGAGGGAGCCCCGGGCTCGAGGATATTCTGAGCTCAGAGGTCTCTCCCAGTACAGTATGCCAAATTCGCTTTTTTAATCAATCATCAGCTTAGTGTGAACTCTTGATAGTTATTCTGGCCTGGTTTTAAAACAAAGGTAATTGTATCAAAAGAACATTCTATGAAGAGATTGAAAATCAATTTGTCTTGGGCCAAGGGATCAGAGAGAAAAGTTATGGTTAAAGTTCAGACTGCCCTCTATTGATCTGCAAAATTTCACAACCTTTAACCATGTGATTATTTGGGCTGCCATCGGCTCAAAACAACAAAAAAGCAGAGGAAGAAGAACACTAAGTGCCTACACTTCGGCCCAATCCCAATTCTATTTTTGTACCCCTACCTCTTCCCCTTGGCCCCTTACAACCGAGGGTTAAAGGGAAGGGCTTTAAAACTCACCCCTAAGAATTAGGACAGCACTTCAACACCTGCACACGTCATTATATGTCATCGCGATCTCTTGCTTCATATGAGATCAGACGATCACGACTGCTGGAGTTATTCCAGTTGTGGTATTTTTTGGTGTTTATCTTCAGGAAATCACTGAAGGCGTATATTATGTTATCATAACGATCTAATGTGGCAATAAGATCGGAACTGTACTGTGTATTTACATAGTTGTCATATTTATCGATGTAAACTGTCACGACCGGGTCTTGAACCCGGGTCTGTGGTGTGAAGACTGGAGACTTAACCACTGAGCCACAGGGGCAGTTGTGTTGGACCCAAGCGAAAACACTCCAAGTGGGAATCCAGAAAACTTGTATTTATTAAAAAAAAAGATCAACTTAGGTTCTTCTCAAAAATGAGGTAGCAAAAGACAACTTAGGTTCTTCTCAGAATGAGGTATATAAAATATTTTAACAGTACAATAAAGATACAAAGAAAAACTCCACGAGGGGAGAAAACAAAAGACAATAAAGCATCAGGGGGGGCAAAGGGAGAAGACAAGACAGGTTTTAATAAAGAGACATGAAATGTGGGATTAATTCTAAGTGAACGAGGAAGAAATAAACGATAAGATACAGGGTTAACTTTCCTGGCTATTCGAAAAGGCCCAATGAACTTCTGGGACAATTTTCTGGACTCAACCCGGAGCGGAAGGTTCTTAGTGGCCAACCAGACTCTTTGACCAGCACGGAAAGTCGGGGCCCTTCGACGACGGCGATTAGCCTGATGCTGGTATCTCAGAGAGGTTTGAAGGAGAGTGCTTCTAGCTTTCTTCCAGGTTTGTCGACAGCGTCGAACGAATCGTTGGGCTGAGGGAACTCCCACCTGCACCTCCTCCTCTGGAAACAATGGAGGGGTATAACCAAATTGGCATTCAAAAGGGGATAGTCCAGTGGCTGAGGACTTGAGAGTGTTGTGGGCGTATTCGGCCCAGATTATGTATGAAGACCAAGTGGTGGGGTTCTTGACTGCCATGCACCGCAGAGTGGTTTCCAAATCTTGGTTGACCCGTTCAGTCTGACCATTAGACTCAGGATGGAACCCGGATGATAGGCTGGCAGTGGTCCCAAAGAGTCTGCAAAAAGCCCCCCAGAACCTGGACATGAATTGTGGGCCTCGGTCAGATACTATATCCTGGGGAATGCCAAATACTCTAAAAACATGGCTCATTATGAGCTCAGCCGTCTCCTTGGCTGATGGCAACTTAGGCAGGGGAATGAACCGAGCAGCCTTAGAAAATCGGTCCACTACCACCAATATGACAGTGTTGCCCTGGGAGGGTGGAAGTCCCGTAATGAAGTCCAGGGAGAGGTGTGACCAAGGTCTGTGGGGAACAGGTAAGGGATGGAGCAGCCCCTGAGGTCGCTGGTGTGTTGATTTTCCCTGGCAGCATACTTGGCAGGCATCCACATAACCTTTAACATCTTCCCTCATGGAAGGCCACCAAAAGCGACGTTGGAGGAATTCAAGAGTGCGGGTGCTACCTGGGTGGCAGGTCAATGGGGACTCATGACCCCACTGCAAGACCTGGGCTCTCGCTGATCGTGGGACATACAAAGCACCCAACGGCCCACTACCTGGATCAGGTTCTTTGGTTTGGGCCTTACAGACCACTTGTTCCAGATCCCATCTAAGGGGAGCAACAATCCTTGAGCTAGGAATAATGGAAGAAATGGGCTTGCCCTGTGTCTCAGGAGAGTAGGCTCGGGACAAGGCGTCTGGCTTGAGATTTTTGGAACCCGGTCTATAAGTCAAAATGAATTGAAATCTGTTAAAAAACAGAGACCATCGAGCCTGCCGAGGGTTCAGTTGCTTGGCCTGCTGGAGATATTCCAGGTTCTTGTGGTCTGTAAGGACCTGGAAAGGATGTTGAGCACCCTCAAGCCAATGGCGCCACTCTTCCAAGGCCAATTTTACCGCAAGCAGCTCTCGATCCCCCACATGGTAGTTGCGCTCAGCATCAGACAGTCGACGTGACATGAAAGCACAGGGGTGTAATCTTCCCTCCTCATTTCTCTGTGACAAGATGGCTCCCACACCCACTTCTGAGGCATCCACCTCGACCACAAAGGGTCTCTCTGGATTAGGGATAGAGAGAATGGGAGCTGAGGTGAATCGATACTTGAGATCCTGGAAGGCTTCTGCTGCTTCAGGACCCCAGTCAATCTTGACTCCTCCTCCCCTTGTCAGTGCTGTCAAGGGAGCCACCACCGAGCTAAAGTTCCGAATAAACTTCCTATAGAAGTTTGCAAAACCCACAAACCGTTGCACCTCCTTAACTGTGGTTGGGACAGGCCAGTTGAGAACAGCCTTAATCTTACTAGAGTCCATCTCCAGGTGACCCGGGGTGACAATGTACCCAAGAAACTTAGTCTGAGCTACATGAAACTCACATTTTTCTGGCTTCACAAAGAGATGATTCTCCAGCAGTCTTTGGAGAACCCTGCTGACGTGCCCCTCGTGTTCCTCCACTGACTTGGAAAATATTAGTATATCATCCAGATACACAAATACAAATATATTTAACATGTCTCGGAGGACGTCGTTGATAAGTGCCTGGAACACGGCAGGGGCATTGGTAAGCCCGAAAGGCATCACCAGATATTCATAGTGGCCTGTGGGGGTGTTAAAGGCCGTCTTCCATTCATCTCCTTGCCGTATCCGCACCAGATGGTAGGCGTTGCGAAGGTCCAGCTTAGTAAAAATGGAAGCTCCTTGCAGCAGCTCAAAAGCAGAAGCCATAAGAGGCAAGGGATATCGATTCCGAACAGTTATCTTGTTGAGACCTCGGTAATCAATACATGGCCTAAGCCCCCCATCCTTTTTTCCCACAAAAAAGAAGCCAGCACCAGCAGGGGAAGTGGAGGCTTGGATGATGCCAGCTGCCAGGGATTCCTTTATGTAGACGTTCATCGCAGCCTGTTCCGGGGGAGATAAGGAGAAGACTCGACCTCTGGGAGGACAGGAACCCGGGAGAAGGTCAATTGCACAGTCATATGAGCGGTGAGGTGGCAAAGAGGTGGCTCGGGACTTACTGAACACTGCCTTAAACTGATGATAGACAGTGGGAACTTGAGACAGGTCTACAGACTCTTGAGGCTCAGGATGAGGGGCAGAGGGGCTCTGGGTTAAACAGGTGAAATGACAAGAGGGACTCCAACCAAGAATGGAACCGGTAGACCAGTTGATATGGGGATTATGTCTGTGCAGCCAGGGATGACCTAGAATGACAGGATATTCGGGAGAGTCAATAAGGTAGAAGGTCTCCTCCTGCTGATGTTTAGCAATGGCAAGTTTCAGGGACTGAGTGGCCTCAGTTACTTTGCCAGGTTCTAGGGGTCTACCATCCAAAGCAGTTACTGCCTGGGGATGAGGGAGAAGGTGGGTAGGGATCTTAAGTTTCTTGGCCAAGGACAAATCTATGAAATTACCTGCAGCACCGGAATCGATCATTGCCTGGACTGGAAGTTGGTGGTTCTCCCAGGACAGAATGGCTTGAAGTGATAGAACAGCGTTGGCAGGAGGAGCTCTTATTTTCCCCATCACAGTCCTCCTGTAACTAGGTGGGGACCATCGTTTCCCGACAGTTCTGGACAAGTGGACCGAAAGTGACCAGCCGTACCACAGTAAAGGCATCGTCGCTCTCTCATGCGTCGTTCCCTTTCACTGGGAGAGAGTCTGGAACGACCTAGCTGCATATCTTCTGGAGGATCGGGGGCTTGTTCATTTATTGGTAGGAATCTGACTGGTGGGGCATGCACTGGTGATACGGTTTTGCAAACAGGAGCTTGGGACTGGGATGCTCTGCCTCTAGTCATTCTCCGTTCTCTCAGGCGATTATCAAGGCGAATGGCCATGTCAATAAGGGATTCAAGGTCTTTGGCTGGTTCACGGGTGGCTAACTCATCTTGAAGAGATTCAGCTAATCCTCCCTGAAAGCAGACCCTCAAGGCTTCGTCATTCCATCCACTGCCTGCTGCAATAGTCCGAAACTCAATGGCGAAGTCTGCAGTGCTGCGGAGACCTTGCCGGAGTGTAAGCAGACGTTTTGAAGCCTCCTGTCCACTTATTGGATGATTAAAGACCCGCTTGAACTCCTCCTCGAAGGCTGTGTATGACTTGCAACAACTAGTCTGGGACTGCCACACCGCAGAGGCCCAAGATAATGCCTTGTCAGTCAAAAGGGTAATAATATAAGCAATCTTCGAGCGGTCAGTGGGAAAACTTGAGGGCTGAAGCTCAAAAGTGAGAGAGCACTGGGTGAGAAATCCCTGACAGGAACTAGGATCTCCAGAGAATGGCTTAGGGGGAGGAAGCCGGGGCTCTGCAGCAGCTACTGGAGCTATGGGAGGGCTGATGGTACTTGGAGGTGGTGCAGCAATAGAAGGAGAAGCACCAGGGAGTTTTTCAAAAAGCTGCCGAATGGAGGACATGACATCAGCAAGGAGCTCTGAGTGTTTTGACATCAACTCCTCTTGATGACGGAGGACCTCTTCATGGCGCTGGAATGAAGTTTCATGGCTGGCAATCACTGCCAACAGATCTTTGGCACTGAGTGTCTCTGGGTCCATGTCTGACTCGGTTTTTCTGTCACGACCGGGTCTTGAACCCGGGTCTGTGGTGTGAAGACTGGA
>CAIGQQ010001014.1:3624509-3647968 GCA_903798035.1 Danio albolineatus | reverse complement strand
AAAATAAAGTGTTACCGAAAACAACATTAAACATGAGCAATAAATACCTTGTATAAATGATTAAGCTTTACTTTACCATTGTTTTCTGATGTGTTGTCAATTCGAAATGCCCATCGCCCCAAGACGTTGACATTGCTCTTGTACGACAGTAAAGAGGGGTCATCGACAGGAATTAAAAAGAAATCAGTGGAATCCGTTGTGTCATAGCCGGACTGCCAATCAAAATAACAATTATGTGTTAACAATTACTGTGTTATTCTACACAGTATTAACAATTATATATATTTAATCAGTATATTTACCTGTAAAGGATATGGAGATTGTGAGACACTGCCGTAATGCATGAGTAGAAACGACATGTTTTTTCCAGACACCAAAACTATTTGAAAAGTTGACACCTGTGGGATGATTAAATCGACACACATATTAAATATTGTTTACTATACCAGAAACCGTTACACTGTAGTTCACCCTAACTAAAAAGTCTTACTTACTCTCCGTTTGTATCCATAGTATGGCACTTTATCCCATGTAGCAATGAAAACCCATGAGGCAGAGAAATTTAAATCGGGGAAATATTGGTTTATGTCTCTTGAGGCCCGATTCAAGACATGCCCATCTGTTACTTGTCTATAAGATACGGCTCCTCTACGTGTGATGTCAATGTCTGTCCAAAGTGGAGCGATGATATCTCTAGTTGAGTAGTATGCCGTATAAAGATTGGGATAATACTGGTAAAATGCTTCTTTGAAAGTCAAGTACCCCTTGTTATTCACCTGTTGTAAAACCAAAGCAGTGAAAGCTCAGACGTATTATACTCTACAGAATGTAAGGCCCCGTTTACACTAGTGCGTTTTCGTTTTAAAACGCATAAGTTTTGCTACGGTTACGCCATACGCAAACTTTTGAAAACGGAGGCGTGGCTGCTGAGATTGGCTACGTGATTGGGGCTTTTGGGTCATTGCGTTTCCTTCCCTTATTCGTCAAGTGCACATGACTAAAACATCACCGGCAGACGGCAGACCAGTCTTCACTGTAAACCTTGTATTTTCGATAGCAATGGATGTTTTATATTCATTTGTTACTTTAGGTAACAACTCGACCTCGTCGTCTGTTCTCAAAAAGACCTCTTTTGCTTTCTTTGCCATCGCGTTCATCGTTCAACCAGCGTTTGTTGACTAACAATAACCAAATGACCAGCGAGACATGTGCTTCCTGTTTATACTTGAGCGCGCATGCCCAGAGTGCGCGAATGGTCACGTGATATACGTTTCTGGTGGCGTAGTGTGGACGGAGATCTGTTGAAAGACGGTTGGGTGAAACGCTAGCGTGGGCGCGGATCGTTTTAATGCTAAAACGCTGTTTTAAAACTAAAACGCACTAGTGTAAACAGGGCCATAGTCTACAGAGTCAGGAATGTGATAATGCTGCTTACGTATAGTTTATTATAAATAAGCCCAAAGTAATCAAATGGCTGTGCCAGGGGGATCATTGGAGAACTTCCAAAATCCCTGGCAGGGTTCTTTATATCCTCATCTCCATATGGATAGAAAAGTCCTGTAATTGTAAAAATAACATCACAATATTAGGGTGCTTTCACATATAGACGTTTGTTTTGGAACCTGGCATGTTTGCCTTCTTAGTTTGGTTCATTTGGGCATATGTAAGTCAGACTTTATTTTGATGGTCTGTTTGTTGAATTTAAGTTACATGTCAACTAATTCTCATTAGATTATAAGTAGACTGTTAGGTTGGGGTTAATGTAAATTGATATGTACTTGCAAAGTTTCTTATAGTCAGTTAAATGTCTGTTGAATGCCAGCATCACCAGATATTATGTAGACAGTCTACTAATACTCAAATGGACCATCGAAATAAAGTGTTACCCATAAGTGAACCCCACAATCGCACTCTGATCCACACTAAAACATTAGTTCTGAGATCGCCTGAATGAGGTGGTCTCAGCTGGGTTGAAATAAACTCTAGAGTGGTTAATTTGTAGTGAGAAAGCAACACGATGCAATGAGCTAACAAACCAGGCTATATCACAGTGTATTATGGATATGTCATAGACATATTTATGGCTATAAGAAGAGAGAATGGTGAGCAGAGATATCATTCCTATGTTTTATGTCTAATATAAAATGTATATAAAACATCATTACATTTTTGGTTAACTCGACTTTTGATATAGTATCAATATGGGGTTTATTTATAAACTAATTTCGAGAGGATCACATGTTTATGATTGAACACAGCTGGTACCACATCAGCTCCGCGTATTGCACCAATCAGACGAATCCTGACACATTATAAATTACCAGAGCTTTCTACTCCAGTCATCTTCGTCTTGAAGAATCCCCCCTTCCACCCCAACTCCTCCCCTTCTCTTATAGGGTGGCACGGCGGCCCAGTGGTTAGCACTGCTGCCTCACAGCAAGAACGCCGCTGGTTCGGCCTCCCCCCAAGCCAGTCTGCATTTCTGTGTGGAGTTTGCATGTTCTCCCCGTGTTCGCATGGGTTTTCCCCAGGTTCTCCAGTTTCCTCCCAAAACATCCAACGTGAGTAAATCGACTACTTTAAATTGCATCTTAAGGCAACCTAGTCAGATATATCTCAGCACGTTCACAAGCAGGTGGAGTTCTCGAGACTTACCCGAGCTCAAACTCTCCCCTCGCCCTTCAAACGGGAGGGAGCCCCGGGCTCAAGGATATACTGAGCTCAGGGCTCTCTCCCTGGACAGCAAGCCAAATACCCTTTATTAGCTATGTGTGAACTCTTGAAATATATTTGAGGCTATTTTGAAATGAGGCTATGCATGATAAATTCTTACCTAGAATATTTACATTAGGTGAATATGCCTGCGGGTCGCACCATTCAAAATGAAAGTGCTACTTTTTCGCTTATGTCTCATTTCTCATTGACATAAATTAAAATAGCGATTTATAACAGCTGAGCAAAATCAAAAACTAAATGGAAATTAAACCAAACTCTGACTTTGAACTATTTTGCTCAGTTTAGAAACTTTGCCGTGTGAAAGCGAATAGCACCAAGAACAAAATGCAACATTGTAACCATTTTAACCCGTTTCAGAACAAAACAATCAATCTATAGATGCGGCAGCACCCTGTCACGATCACCAGTGATCTCCACAGTCAGAGATCGCTGGTTTACACAAACACTTCTGTGAACTACAGATTGGCTAAAGGACTACAACTCCAGTCATGCAGCACACACGCACACCGCCAAAGACTTATTACACTCACTACAAAAGCAGCACATACACACACATCTTTGCTGAGTATTGTGATCTGTACAGTGACCTTACAACGCATTTCCTTTGTCTAGTCTTTATGTGTTTTTGATCCTCGCCTGTCTGTTTATCCTTGCCTGCTTATCCTTGTTGACCCTCTGCCTGTTCTATGACTACGATTCTGGATTTCCTGTATACATCTGTTTGCCCCGGTTGACCACTGCATTACTGACTTATCAATAAATCTGCGATTGGATCCTCACCTCCGTTCTCAGTGTCGCCACCCGTAGCACACCCTTAAATAAACTATAATATCAAATTGCTTAGTGTTTCTTTAAGGCTAACTGCAAAAATCTATCTGTGATCATTTTCTGCAATGTGTGGACTGTAATTGTTTTGATTAAATCAGACGTGCTACTTGATTTCAGGTAAGTCGCTGCATTGTAACAGAGTTATAATATTAATATTATAATTAATAGTATTATAATGAGTGTTTAAAGATGTTAGGATAGAAAGAATGAAAGTGGTAACATGCATTTTTTTTTTCATTTATGCCATATTTGTGCTATTCTCTAAGCATTAAATTGTGTTGTTACCCTCTTCAGGTCCACCGTCAACACGGAAAGCCCAGCGTCCAGACATATTGACGTTGCTGGAGTTGGACAGCTTATTTACAGCAGGAATGGGGATTGTAAATTTATTTGTTAAGTTCATTGTGCCGTAGCCAGCCTGAGAAAACAAAGATCAAACATAAACAAAAGGCTTTGGAGAACAAGATGTGTAATAATATATAGACAAGGTCTATAGAGCAAAGGTTCAGAGATACAGGTCCAAATTTTCCAACCTGAAACCATTGATCCGTTGAGGAGATGTTTCCATAATTGATCATGACAAAGGACAGAGAGCCACCAGAGACCAAAATAACTTGAAACGATGCGCTCTGTTTGAGAAATAAAATAGTAAACACTCACTGATAGTTCTTTTGGTGAATTTTGCAAAGCTTAACTGAAAGCAGTTCTTGCCATCTTCCCATACCCAGCATATTTGTGTGAGCCGTACTTTGTATGCTAGACTGTCGCATTAAAAAAGGTCGGATCAAATAGAGCTGTGCATACTTTGAAAACCAATTTTGTGTATGTGTGCACTGGTTTTGGTGGTTTACAAGCACACAAATTTGTATAAAGGCATAGTTACAACCTAGTTGTACTCAATTAAGGTGATTTATGAGGACATGCCCTGTGTACTCATAATTCAAAATGCTTAAACATCATATTTCTTCAAATTTTGCGACAAGTTTCTTGTGAGGGTTGGGTTTAGAGGTAGGACTGGGGTAGGGGAAATCTAATTTTATAGTAGAACACACATTACACCTATGGAGAGTCCTCATAAACCACTAATCCCAACATATAAAGACAAATAGGCGCCATGATGCATAGGTGAATTGAATAAACTAAACTGGCTGTGGCTTCCCCTGATAAACCAGAGACTAAGCCAGAGGATAGTGAGTAAATGCCGGCAGATAGCTCTCTGCAACTCTCACATGGTCGCCCACTGAAGCGAAGTCGGGCTGTGCCTGGGCAGGTGTTAGTGAGTTTAACAGGGGGCGCTCAACCTGCGGCCTTTGTGGGTCCTAACGCCCCAGTATAGTGAAGGGGACTCTATACTGCTCAGTGAGCACTGTCTTTCGGATGAGACGTTAAACAGAGGTCCTGACTCTCTGTGGTCATTAAAAATCTGCCCACTGGCCCACTGTCCATCATGGCCTCCTAACCATCCCCATATCATAATTGGCTTTATCACTGTCTCCTCTCCACCAATCAGCTGGTGTGTGGTGTGTGGTCTGGAGCAATTTGGCTGCCGTTGCATCATCCAGGTGGATGTTGCACACTGGTGGTGGATGAGGAGATCCCCCAAAATGTGTAAAGCACTTTGAGTGTCCAGAAAAATCACTATAAAATTGTAAGGAATTATTATTATTATTATTATTATTATTATTATTATTATTATAAATGAGAAATGAGAACTACCAAATGAAGAATCAATACATAAATTGTGTAAATGAATGCAAATATTATTATGATTGTGGTTGAGATGGATCAATGCAAACGTCAATTATGTCAAATATTGACGCTATTTGAGAAGCAAAACGGCTCATAAAACTCAGTGACAGTAATTTGAGTAATTTGGCTTGATGAGTTTTGCAGTGCTTTAAGTGAATACACCTTTCCATCCTCAGCATGACATGTAGCTTTCTCAAAACTCTAATTTAAATGATTTAAAGGTGTCACTACAGAAGAACAATTCTGGATTTCTCTCTCAAGAAAGACTCCATTAGTAATCAATTCTCAAAACAACTTTTTCTAATGTTAATAATGGTTTTGGGGTTTAATAAACCTAAGAATGTCCATCCATTCTAAAGAAGGTTTTGTTAAATATTTATAAAGATTCATTAGAGGTTAAAAATTCTTCATGGAACCATGGATGCAAATAATGAAATGTATTTTAACAAGTCTATTGGAGATGGCAGGGTGGCTCAGTGGTTAGCACTGTCGCCTCACAGCAAGAAGGCCGCTGGTTCGAGTCCTGGCTGGGTCAGTTGACATTTCTGTGTGGAGTTTGCATGTTCTCCCCCTGTTGGTGTGGGTTTCCTCCGGGTGCTCCAGTTGGCCCAAAGTCATCCGCTATAGGGGAATTAAATAAACTAAATTGGCTGTAGTGTATTAATGTGAATGCGAGAGTGTTTGGGTGTTTCCCAGTAATGGGTTGGGGCTGGAATAGCATCAGCTACGTAAAACCTATGCTGGATAAGTTGAGGGTTCATTCCACTGAGGCAACCTCTGATAAATAAATGGACTAAGCTGAAGGAAAATTAATGAATAAAGTGTATTGGAATGACTGGAAAGATTTCACAGATTAATGGAAATGGTACAGTAGCTTTACTCTATCCATTTGCAACAACTGTCAAATGTTAACTTTGGAGAGACAATCAATCAATCTTGGTAACTCAATTCAGCCAACCTAAAAAAGTCATGTCATCCATATGGATACCATAAGATAATAAGATGTTCTAATAAGATGTACCATAAAATAGTAAGATTAAATGTCCCATATATGATGCTCAGAACACAAAAATTCAAACTTACCGATTGCGAGTTATTAAAATACGGAACTTTATCCCAAGTGGCAATGAGCAGCCAATAGGCGGTGAAGTTCAGATGTGGAAAATACTGGTTTATGTCGTTTGATGCTGCTACTAAGAGTCCACCACTGGTGACCTGCCGGTAGGAGATGCTTCCATTGACTGTGTTGTCCATGTTTGTCCAAAACGGAGCAATAATGTCTCTGCTGAGTTCTGACAGTATTTCATTGCGTTTCGGATCTGAAAGAACCCCATCAAACGTCAAATACCCGTTGTTATTAACCTGAAGCAGACGAGAAACAATAGTAGTTTTAAATTAGTTTTCATTCAACCATCAGTATATATGAGTTTATTTGCATTCAGGGTTCTTTCACATGATATCCATCTGAACAACTGTTTGTACAATAGTAATTATCTTACGTAAGTCTGTTTATAAACACGTCCGAAATATACAAAGGACTTTTCGAAGAGTACAACCGGGGAGTATCCATGATCTCCGTTTCCGAATGGATAAAAAAGGCCTGAAACTGTAAAACATTAAGAGTTCAAAATAACAATGACATATGGGTTAATCCAGTTATTATGATATAACTAATGCCGAGTTCAGACTGCATGATTTTAGCTCCGATTTTGACTCGCCAACAGGTTTTGAGAAGTCGCAGACAAGTGCCTGAAATCACAGGCAAATCGGTGCTCGTGCACGCGAGTGACAATCACACAATATGAACTATCAAAGACGCGATCTGAGAGAATCACCATTGAGTCGGCGATGCCCGGGAGATATTTGGCGTGCTGAATATCTGGAGCTGTCGGCGATTCAAATCATGCCGTGTGAAATGTGTTGTGACTGAAAATAACATCAGCGATCGCCTACAGCCAATGAGAGAGCAGCATTCACTAGTGTGGGTACCTGCAGGCCAGCGGGAGGTTGAGGGAGAAGTTAAAAGCTCATCTTCAGTTTATTCGAACCCAAGAAATGGAGGGAAAATGAGTGTAGATTTGTCATGAGCCCCCGTGTAACATCCCCAGCTCGTCACTCATCTCGTCACTCATCACTGGCTCCTCAATCACAATCACCGAGACCAGCTTCCAGCCGTGCACCATCACCAGCCTATTAGCCTTCACCCATATAAGCCCCACTCTGCCACTAGCCCTTCGTCGAGTATCATCAATGGACACGTCTCTCCTTGCCCTCTCTTCGTCTCGTCTTGGACACCCTCCTGTGCTCCCTACTCTCCTCTACAAACCATCTCTCCAATCAGGGAAGTGACTCTTTGTACTCTGTACACAACCTCCTATGATCGGACCCTTTATCTCTTGCCTTCGTCCAAGTATCTACCTTCTGAGTGATATACCTCTGAACTAGTTAATAAAACTACTGTTTTGTATATCTTGACTCATCGCCTTCTTCTGAACGTGACACCCCGTGTCTGTTTGACGTGTCGTGTGAGCAATATCACAACCCAACCCGGTCAAAAAATAAAAAAAGTTGAGGAGAAACTGCTAATTCCCTTCAAAGCCAGGTGAGCAAATATGTACATTTCTACCCGATTAAAGGCTTCTTTCTTATTTAATAACAAAAGAGATACTACGTGTTTTTGGGTGTGAGACGTAGTTTGGACAAAGTTGTCGGCGATTCTTCCTATTTTTAAGTCATGCAGTGTGAAACTCCCTGTCGCCGATCCATCTTGCAGTGTAAACAAAGTAGCGACAAAACGCTAGCCCAGATAGTCACGCAGTCTGAACACATCTGTGACACGACTACTGTGAAAATCATGCAGTCTGAACTCGGCATAAGATAGGTTGTGATGTATTTGTTATAATCTTTGTTGGCTATTCTCTGATTTTGAACACTTCCCAAGGTTTTTCCTTTTCTAAGACCCTTGATTAAAGTGTTTATTCACAATTTAACGAGTAAATGATGTTTTTTATGTGAACTATCTCTTTAATATTCACTGCACTACATCAGATTACTACCTGGAGTTTCAGTCAAATACATGCGTTCACTGCTTAAAAACAATAATAAGGCAGGACATCTGTAAAATAATAAATCTAAAACTGTAATCTGGCAACACAATATTGCATGTAATACGGAACAAAATTAAATTAAAAGCTTGTTGAACAGCACAAACAGAAAAAACAATGCATTGAATTAAGAAGCACTTGCATTTTAATGACTTGAATTGCCAGGTTTTGTATTTTTAGGTTCTAAAATTTAACATACATTCACGGCCACTTTATTAGGTACACCACACTGGTACCGCCTTTTGCCTTCAGAACTGTCTTAATCCTTTGTGGCACAGATTCAACAAGGCACTGGAAATATTCCTTAGAGATTTTTTTTTTTTTAAATGCTGGGATCGATTTACTTTCACAGTAGGAAAAAAATTACAGTGGAAGTCTGTGGGTCCCAGCATTCTTCAAAATATCTTCTTTTCAATAGAAGAAGGAAACTCAAATAGATTTGGAAATGTGAATGATGCAATAATTTTCCCTTTTAGTAATATTTGTTATAATCTTTGTTGGCTATTCTTTGATTTTGAACACTTCCCAAAGTTTTTCAAGACCCCTTATGCCGAGTTCAGACTGCATGATTTTCAAAGTAGTCGTGTCACAGACGTTTTCACACTGCGTGACTATCTGGGCTAGCGTTTTGTCGCTACTTTGTTTACACTGCAGGATGGATCGGCGACAGGGAGTTTCACACTGCATGACTTTAAAATAGGAAGAATCGCCGACAACTTTGTCCAAACTACGTCTCACACCCAAAAACACATAGTATCTCTTTTGTTATTAACTACATAACGAGAAAGAAGCCTTTAATGGAGTAGAAAATGTACATATTTGCTCACCTGGCTTTGAAGGGAATTAGCAATTTCTCCTCAACTTTTTTATTTTTTGACCGGGTTGGGTTGTGATATTCCTCACACGACACGTCAAACAGACATGGGGGCTCATGAAAAATTTACACTAATTTTCCCCCTATTTCTTGGGTCCGAATAAACTGAAAATGAGCGCTTTTAACTTCTCCCTCAACCTCCCGCTGGCCTGAAGGTCCCCACACTAGTGAATGCTGCTCTCTCATTGGCTGTAGGCGATCGCTGATGTTATTTTCAGTCAGAACACATTTCACACGGCACGATTTGAATGGCCGACAGCTCCAGATATTCAGCACGCTAAATATCTCCCGGGCATCGCAGACTCATCTGCGATTCTCTCAGATCGCGTTTTTCATAGTTCATATTGTGTGATTGTCACTGTGATTTCAGGCATTTGTCTGCGATTTCTCAAAACCTGTCGGCGAGTCAAAATCGGGGGTAAAATCATGCAGTCTGAACTCGGCATTAGATTATTTTGTAAAAGTGTTTATTCACAATTTAAACAATGAAGTTTACAATCTTTTTCAAAAACGTTCAATAAAAAAACTCCAAAAGTAGTTCTCTAATGTTGCTCTCTGTTGTACTAGGTTATAATTAGGTTACATTTGATTGTTACCTGTTTTCGCTCTTACCTGTATCGTCTCCATTGCACAGAAAGCTTCCGTCTTTGTCTTCACCGTCAGATTTAAAAGTCACAAATCCGATGTCTGATCTGTTGACATTATTTAGGATCCAGTTTTGGAATTCGGATACTCTAGAATAAATGTCCGGTGCAACTCCAGTGCCGCAAAATCCAAAGTTTTTGACACCAGCTAAGATCCACACGGAACCCTGCATACACTGTAACGGATCACCTAATTGACCCTGGGAAAGAAAGAGGGAGACATCAAATCAAATTAAAACTGTGAAAGCATCACATGGAGTGGACTTATTTAATCTATTTATAACTGTGTTCTGTTTTATCACTTGGTTCTTGATGTTTTTGTTTACTTCCATGATTAACATCTGTCTCTCATTACTTTAATTATACATTCATTTCATTATATAAGTCCAATTCAGCCCATTCATTCATTTTCCTTCAGCTTAGTCCCCACAGCGGAATGAACCGCCAACTATTCCAGCATATATTTTTTATGCAGCGGATGCCCTTCCAGCTGCAAACCAGTACTGGGAAACACCCATAAACTCTCACATTCACACACGCACTCATACACGATGGCCAATTTTGTTAACCCGATTCACCTTAAGCACATGTGAGGGAAACTAGAGCAATACAGTCAACTTTTTACCAGTCATGCACTGAAAGCATAAGAATGTGTCGCTCGCTTAGTCATAATAAAGAATTCAACAGTGCATGAACTGTTGTGACTTACATAACACGCTCCATAGCCTGTCTCTCCACTCGTGCACATGGTGGTCTGTGTGACTGTTATATCCCAATAAAGCTCGATGGCTTGATACCTGCAGTCACATTCCTGATTCCCCACCACTTTTACCATCACTTCTGGCAGAGCTCCATAGCTGGGCTGAGCACCTAGTTGGTAAATAAAAAGGCTTCTGATGAAAATATGTATTAAAATAAAAAATAATAGATTGGTTAAGTGTTAACTAATGTTTTTTACTGTTTCCTTTTCTTCTATTGTGCGCTGTAAAACCCAACAGTCAACTTGAAATGAGTTTAGGGAACTCAAAATTTACAGAAAGTTAACTCTACTCATTTGAAAAGAGTTTTGAACTCAGTGTTGAAGGTAATGAGTTCATTAAATACCTCATTACTTCAACTTAAATGCAGTAAGTTCACAGTACTTATATAGATTAGTTTTTTAACTCAAATGGTTTGTAGCAATCGGTTTCCTCAAACGGTTTGAGTTGCCTTGACTTAATAGGTTTTGAAGTAGTCAGTTGGTTTGAGTTCTCTTTATTTATTGGGTTTTACTGTGCTTAAATGGCTTCGTGTACTCAAATTGATTAAGTTCACAGCACTCATTAGTTTTAGTTTTTGAACTTAAATGGTTTGTAGCAATCGGTTTCCTCAAATGATTTGAGTTGCCTTAACTTATTAGGTTTTACAGTACTCAGTGGGATTGAGTTCTCTTCATTTATTGGGTTTTACTGTGCTTAAATGGCTTCATTTACTCAAATGGATTAAGTTTACAGTACTCATTAGGATTAGTTTTTGAACTTAAATTGTTTGTTGCAATTGGTTTCCTCAAACGGTTTGAGTTTCCTTAACTTATTAGGTTTTGAAGTAGTGAGTTGGTTTGAGCTCTCTTCATTTATTGGCTTTTACTGTGCTCAAATGGCTTTGCTTACTCAAATGGATTAAGTTCACAGCACTCATTAGGATTAGTTTTTGAACTTAGATGGTTTGTTGCAATCGGTTTCTTTTTGGGTTTTACAGTGTGCTTACTAACCTAAATATAGGGGAAAATTAATTGTACTACTAAAGAAATACGAGGCTCATTGTTTGACACATTTAAAGGATAGTTCACTAAAAAATCTACTCATTATTCAATCACCCTCAAGTGGCCAAACCTTTATGAATGTCTTTCTTCTGTTGAACACTAAAAGAAAAACAGAAACTATAGAAGTCAAGGGTTTCGGGTTTCAAGTTTTTTCCAGAAGATCATCTTTTGTGTTTAACAGAAGAAGGAAACAAGTAAAGAATGAGTAAATGATGTTTTTTATGTGAACTATCTCTTTAATATTCACTGCACTACATCAGATTACTACCTGGAGTTTCAGTCAAACACATGCGTTCACTGCTTATAAACAATAATAAGGCAGGACATCTGTAAAATAATAAATAATAAATAAAAAACTGTAACCTGGCAACACAATATCGCATGTAATATGGAACAAAATGAAACAAAAAGCTTGTTGAACAGCACAAACTAAAAAAAAAAATAATGCATTGAATTAAGAAGCACTTGCATTTTAATGACTTGAATTGCCAGGTTTTGTATTTTTAGGTTCTAAAATTTCACATACATTGACGGTCACTTTATTAGGTACACCACACTAGTACCACCTTTTGCCTTCAGAACTGTCTTAATCCTTTGTGGCACAGATTCAACAAGGCACTGGAAATATTCCTTAGAGATTTTGGTCCATATTGACATGATAGCATCACGCAGTTGCTGCAGATTTGTCAGGTGCACATCCATGATGCAAATCTCTGGTTGCACCACATCCCAAAGTGCTCTATTGGATTGAGACCTGGTGACTGTGGAGGCCATTTGAGTACAGTGAACTCATTGTCATGTTCAAGAAACCAGTCTGAGATGATTCGCGCTTTATGACATGGAGCATTATCCTGCTGGAAGTAGCCATCAGAAGATGGGGACACTGTGGTCATAAAGGCATGGACATGGTCAATACAATACTCAGGTAGGCTGTGGGGTTGACACAATGCTTAATTGATACAAATGGGCCCAAAATGTGCCAAGGAAATATGCCCATACCATTACACCACCGCCACCAGCCTGAACCGTTGATACAAAGCAGGTTGGATCCATGCTTTCATGTTGTTGACGCCAAATTCTGACCCGACCATCCGAATGTGGCAGCAGAAATCGAGACTCGTCAGACCAGGCAACGTTTCTCCAATCTTCTATTGTCCAGTGTTGGTGAGCCTGTGTGAACTGTAGCCTCAGTTTCCTGTTCTTAGCTGACAGGAGTGGCACTCGGTGTGGTCTTCTGTTGCTGTAGCCCATCCGCTTCAAGTTTGGACATGTTGTGCATTCAGAGATGCTCTTCTGCAGACCTCGGTTGTACCGAGTGGTTATTTGAGTTACTGTTGCCTTTCTATCAGCTGAAACCAGTCTGGCCATTCTCCTCTGACCTCTGGCATCAACAAGGCATTTGCGCCCACAGAACTGCCTCTCACTGGATATTTTTTCTATTTCTGACCATTCTCTGTAAACCCTAGAGATGGTTGTGTGTGAAAATCCCAGTAGATCAGCAGTTTCAGAAATACTCAGCTCGTCTGGCACCAACAACCATGCCACGTTCAAAGTCACTTAAATCCCCTTTCTTCCCCATTCTGATGCTCAGTCTTAACAATGTCTACATGCCTAAATGTTACATGCTACAAGCGCATGTCTTTGGATTGTGGATAAAACTCGAGGCGACAGTGCTAACCACTGAGCCACCATGCCGCCCCATACTAAAACAGCTACAGTAAGACAAATTTCAGGACCTAGAAATAAAAACTCTGGCAATTCAAGTCGTTAAAATTCAAGCGCTCATTAATTCAATGTAGTATTTTTTACAGTTCAACAATTCAAAGGTCCAATACCTTTGGCATTTATTTAGTTCCATTCAGTACATGTAGTCCAAACAGTCAAACTGATGATCATTACCTGCATTATAGCCCCATCCAGGGGACCCGCAGATGGTGCCGTTGTGAAAGACGCTGTCATTAGCAGCCAGGCAGATGGGGCTGATGTAGTCGGTGAAGTTCACTGGTTGAGCAAGTCTCAGCAAGGCGATGTCATTGGTGAACTGATAGGGGTTAAAGTCTGGATGTATAATGACGGACTGGGCACTCAGGGTAACCACATTTGGGTTAGAGTTTGAAGCGTTTTGGCTGTTTCTACCCAAATAGACAGTGATGTAACTTTCAGGTCTGGATGAGGAAGCAAAAACCTTCAGTGCGCTTGCTCTAATGACAATTCACATTAAACCACACGCGATTTTGTGTTCTTACATGTAGTAAACGCAGTGAGCTGCAGTGAGCACCCACTCGTGGCTGATGAGGGATCCTGCACAGAGGGGATAGCCAAAATAGTACAGGCTGACCTGCCAAGGCTGGATACCAGCAGACGCATTCGCACCTCCCACTGTTTGAGTGTTTAGTGGAGAAATGCCACAACTCTGTGCTGTGGAGAATAGCCAGAAATGTTAATCATTTGTGAGATTTGACAGATTTTTAAACTTAGTTTGGGTTAGTTCACCCAAAAATGACAATTATGTTATTAATTACTCACTCTCAAGTCATTTCAACACCCCAATGACCTATCATGCCCCTTTTTCAAGTTGTTAAATTAGGCCCAATCCCAATTCTATTTTTGTTGTGCTATTATTTGGTGTTTATCTTCAGGAAATCACTGAAGGCGTATATTATGTTATCATAACGATCTAATGTGGCAATAAGATCGTAACTATACTGTGTATTTACACAGTGGCCATATTTATCTATGTAAACACACGAAAACAACATTATAGCAGACACTGTAAAAAGCTCATTCCCAGACACTAGACATTACTGACAGGGTATTCCAGTGTCATCGTGTGTCAGAATGTTGTGGGACTGCTGTACATGAGTTATGATTATGGATTATAGATCGCGAAATTTAGCAGGGTCTTTTTGAGTTTTTTTTTTTTAAAGCATGACGGTAAAACACAAACGCGGTTATGAATATATTAAAACATACGTTGGTTTGTCGTAAAAATTTGTAATAATGACAAAAAATACTAATTTGTGGATCTCCTTACTTCCGGGTTCAGCTGTGGCTGGTATATACTGGGAAATTTTCTTACCCCTCCATTTTAAGTGTGGTCCTGAAAAATCTTCATTCGAAGGGGTGTATACCCCTTGCCCTTAGCCCTACGCCTTCAAGCTAAAGAGAATTGGGACACCACTACCCCTTGACGTGAACGCGCAAAACGAGGGGTAGGGGGAAGGGGAAGGGCTAAGGGGTAGAATTGGAATTGAGCCTAAGTCTCTGATGTCTCTAGAGTGTGAATGTGAAAATTCAGCTCAAAATACACCACAAAAAAACTTTTAGGCTTTGATCCGAATTTTAATGACATTTGCTTTAAATTCAAATGAGATTGTGCTCTTTTCAAAAGAGGGCGGAGCTACAAACCCAAATGAAATCCTCTTTCATCCTCTACAGCAATGGTGCTGAGATGCTCAAGTCCAGAAACATCGTCAAAATATTCCATGTGTAATCATACCAAGCTCCAGGAACAATTTCGTTTGTCAAAATAACTGTAAAAAGACGTTCTCTTCCATTCTAGATTAAGGTTCATGTTTACAATGGGCAAGGCGTTGCTTGCATGTTGCTCAATGACTCGAATGGCAATACATTGTACTTTCCGTTGTAAACATGGTTAGTGTGATTTCACTAAGTAGGACTTACTCCTGGATCAGCATCTCTTAACAACATTTCAATCAGCCAATCAGAATTAAGAGATAAGTTTAGAGTTAGATGTGAAGTTTAAGGTTTTGTACTTCTGCATGACTGTTCTATCATTTTGGGAATAATTTACTAAGAGGAGGAGTAGGGACTAGGGGCTCTAATTTAATGATCTAGGTGCAAAGTCTACAGCGCATGGTGCAAAAGCATTAACAGTGTGTCCGAATCCACTTTTGCTATTTTAAGGATGGAAAAATACAGTCTGCGTCCAGTGTATGGTCTAACAGGGTTGTGCTTATTCTCTTAATGAGTTATAGGTGTGTTTTGAGCACAACATGCATTAAACTAATCAGAGTCTCGTCTCACAATCCCTTTAAGAGTCACTTATGTCATGCCATGGTGCATTTGCTATTTACATGGTGACTTTGTAAGTGAAAAAACTGAAGATTCACTAGTAAGAAAGCAGTTAAAGAGAGCATCTGCAGCGCCAGGATAAAGAACGAGCCTCCTCCATTCGGCCTCTTTACTTTTACTCTTTACTTTTACTCCTTTCTTTTCGTGGAGTAAGGAAACGTTGCTGTACGCACTCCACTGAAGACATCCATTTGCCTACATATTTAATTTAGTTTGTTAAGCGCAAAGACTTTTTCCAGATAATCTCCAGCAAACGAATAAATGAACAATAATAAGAAAGTGTAGTCAAACAACTGAGTTAACACACATCCTATTCTTATGCCCCGTATGGTTATATAGACGTCTCCAAAACCCGACAGGTGGACAAATCTAAACTTGTGCATATGCATATAATAAATAAGAATTACAATAATAACATTATACAAACGCAAATTTTCATGAACAAACTGAAAAAGCCCCCGGACACAAGAAATTATGGAGGCAGTGGTTTCTATATTTATGTAGAAGATAATAATTTTTGTTACATTTTAATCATTTAATTTTTTTAGACTTAAAGATACTTGTGTGTTGCTGTACATGTGTGTAAGCATTTGGACGTGCATAGGCGCATAACTATTTCGCTCTGCGCTTGACTACAGAGCAGCTTTTAGCTGGCCAACGGCACGGTCTTTTTCAGTTCCTCAAAATAGCAACGCCCCAACAATGCACCTTAACACACCTTCTTTTTAGACCAGCACACCCATGAGTCCACACAGTGGCGCAAATGGATTTGTTACTTAAACGATGTGGTGCAAAATGTAAAAATTAGTTGTGCTGATCTGAAAATAGCAACAAATCCAACGCTCTCTCATGGCAGCTCGTAACGTTTTGATTTAGTAGCTAATTCGTATAAATTCCTACGATCTAATTCGTACAAGTTAGTACGATTTGCTCATCACCCAATGACGGTTGGGTTTAGGGGTTGGGTTGGGTGCCACGCCTCCTTTTAAAAATCGTACATTTTCGCACAACTCAACTCATAAGAATTCGTACGAATTCGCCACTAAACTAACAAAACATACAATACTAACGTTTTCTCGAGAGATCAGGCTGACAAATCACACTATATACACGTCTTACTCCTTATTGCGCTGGGTGCATGACCGGGTCCTACTGTAAGTTTGTATTAAATTTTCTAACAAAAAATTACATTCCAGGATCAACATAGACGCAAGTCCAGGATCGCATCCTACTTGGCAAATCACACCCACCCAGTAAACACACACCCTAACATCCTGATCTGACAACATTATTTTAGAAAATATTTTACCTGTGTTCTCAGAGTTTGGTATGATTACACCTGAACCACTGAAGTCTCATGCAAGATTGCTGGTTCCTTTTCCAGATTTGCTTATATAGAGAGCTTTTCTGTCTATAGAGGAAGAGAGAGCTCTCGGTTTTTATCTAAAATATCTTCATTTGGGTTTTGAAGAGAAACAAAGGTCTCGGGATTGGAAGGGCATGAAGGCGAGTAATTAATACGTTTTTATTTTTAGGTGAACTAACCCTCTGAACACAATATTACCTTCTATTGCTTTTCCCACGTCACCTACAAAGCAAAATGAGAGAAAGTCGTTATGCAGTCAAATAAGCAACATTTCGAGTGTGTTTAAGATTAATCATTTGACCTGATATATATTAATAACAGTCTGGCTATCACAGCTAGAGTATAAATAATAATAAAAAAAAACATAATGAAGCAATATTCCAATTCATCTGCCTCAAATAATGCTGACTTCAAGATATCTGACATACTTACAGCCCTTCACTATCAAGCACATTTTTGTTGAATAGAATCAAATGTGGCATCAATTGGCTGACAACAAAATTAACAATCACTGCACTATACAGCTTTCTATCATACAGTTGAAGTCAGAATTATTAGCCCTCCTGAATGGTTAGCCCTCCTGTATGTTTTTCCACCATTTTCTGTTCAACAGAGAGAAGATTTTTCTACAAGAAGATATTTCTAAGCATAAATAACTCATTTCTAATAACTGGTTGCTTTTATCTTTGCAGCACATAATAATTTACCAGATATTTTTCAAGATACTTGATAGATACAAGATATTAGTATTCAGCTTAAAGTGACGCTAATAATATTAACATTAAAATGTTTTTAAAAACATAAAATAAAATTAAATACTGCTTTTATTCTAGCCAAAATAAAACAAATAAAACTTTAATCAAGAAGAAAAAAATATATAGGAAATACTGTGAAAAATTCCTCGCTGTGTTAAACATGGTTTGGGAAATAGATTTTTAAAAATATTTTCCATTCATATATTTCATCGAGTATACATTTTTTTAAAAAGTATAACAATCTTGTGGATTAAGTGTCACGCTCGTAGTAAAAATGTATATATTAAAAGGTGAGACTGACAGAAATTACTACATGAACTAAAAGGTAAACTAATACAACTGAACAAAAAACATGAACTTTATTATTATTATTATTATTATTATTATTACCTCTATTTTAAGAAGAAAGACATATTGACATTAAAAACCTTGTGTACAAGCATGTCCTGGCCAAGATTAGGCAGTATACTGTATATACGTCACATGGGTCTAACAGACAACAAACTAAAAAGAATTGACAGTTAACATAAATCACACTGACAAACAAACTATTCAAAACAAGCCTGTGTTTCAATTTCTAAACCATTTAGACCCTTTTTTTAAAAGCATTTAATGAAATCAATTCTTTAACTGAAACTTTGTAGATTATTCCATGTAAAAGCTTAGGACAGGTTTTATACAAATGTAATTCTGGAGTAAACCCAATATAGATTTGTAAACAAAGATACGCCAATGCTTGAGCCTACGAATGGACAAAGCAGACCAACCAATGATGAGTGAGGGATTTAAAATTAGTATATATACGTCACATGGGTCTAACAGACAACCAACTAAAAAGAATTGACAGTTAACATAAATCACACTAACAAACAAACTATTCAAAACAAGCCTGTGTTACTATTTTTTAAAAGCATTTAATGAAATCAATTCTTTAAACTGCAACTTTGTTTGTAGATTATTCCATCTAAAAGGTGCTTCGTATTTAAAAGCCTTCTTCCCAATCTTAGTCCACACTTTAGGAACAGCCAGTAAATGAATATCCTGTGACCGAAGGCCATAGCTTAGGACAGGAAATACAAATGTAATTCTGGAGATATGATGGGAGTAAACCCAATATAGATTTGTAAACAAAGATACACCAATGCTTGAGCCTACGAATGGACAAAGCAGACCAACCTGCCCTAGTATACAACACACAATGATGAGCGAGGGATTTAAAACTAGTATATTTGTCACATGGGTCTAACAGACAACCAACAAAAAAAGAATTGACAGTTAACATAAATCACACTGACAAACAAACTATTCAAAACAAGCCTGTGTTTCAAATTCTACGCAATATATACTATTTTTTAAAAGCATTTAATGAAATCAATTCTTTAAACTGAAACTTTGTTTGTAGATTATTCCATCTAAAAGGTGCTTCGTATTTAAAAGCCTTTTTTTTCCCATCTCATGTCCGCACTTTAGGAACAGTCAGTAAATAAATATTCTGTGACTGAAGGCCAAAGCTGAGGACAGGTTTTATACAAATGTAATTCTGTAGATATGATGGGAGTAAACCCAATATAGATTTGTAAACAAAGATACGCCAATGCTTGAGCCTACGAATGTAAAACTGGCCAACCAACCAATCCGTAATTTAACGGTTTATTTCCGGCAGCTGTAAATTAAAGAAATTACAGAAATTTACCGTAAAATAACAGATATTAAATTCGAGAAATGTACCAGAAATGTACATTTAAGGAAATTTCTGTAATTTAATATCCGTTATTGTACGGTATATTTCTGTAATTTAACGGTCGTTATTGTAGGGTTTTTTCCAGCACCCCATCTGCCGGAAATAAACCGTAAAATTACGGATTTTTTTTTTTACAGTGTCATGTACAACACACAATGATGAGTAAGGGATATAAAATTTGTTATAAATTTTAGTGCTCCATGGCAAACAGCATCCAATGCATGCAGACTCTGAGACGAAGCATGCATATAGATAACATCACTGTAGTCCAATATCGACATAAATGTTGCATCAACCAGCTTCTCTTTAGCAACAAAAGAAAGGCAGTTCTTAATTCTAAAATAGAAGAACTAAAAATAAAAAAAATTATAATAAAATAAACAAACAAATAAAATAAAATAAAATAAAAATAAAATAAAATACTTTAAATTAATTAATAATTTAAATGTTGCATCAACCAGCTTCTTTTTAGCATCAAAAGAAAGGTAGTTCTTTATTCTAAAATAGATGAACTAGAAATAAAAAAATTATAATAAAATAAACAAACAAATAAAATAAAATAAAATAAAATAAAATAAAATAAAATAAAATACTTTAAATTAATTAATAATTTAAAAAAAACTTAATTTAAAAAAGGACGGGAAATAAAATAGAAATATACATTAAGCTAAGAAAGAGAAATCGGGGTAATATTTAAGAATTTATATTTAAATAACGTAATAAACCTGCAACCCATCTAAAAAAGGTGATGGAAACTGAGAAAACAAAGAGGTGGAAATATTGATTGAATATTCAGAGAAATTAGTAAAAAAAAAAACAAAAAAAAATACACACATTAAAATTAAATATAGATTTACATTAACATTACATTCATCATATACTGTATACATATATAGATGCACTTACCGATGAGAAATATGATCATCAGACACTTCAGACTTTCCATTTTAACGAAAGCAGATTCAGTGTACAGCTGAGACGAGAGGACATTAAATACATATCATTGCAAGCATGAATAAATATATACAACGTATAACAATACATCTATGGGAAATATATAATCAACATTTTTCATATGCACCAGAAGAAATCAAATCAAATTCCCAAGAAAACGTTGCTTACCTTACAGTATGTTGACAAATCTCACTTCTGTTCTCTGTCACCTAAAGACATCTTGCATAAATGCCATATTCACTACATCACTGATCACACATACATCACAGACAAATATTTGCATCACATTGAATATTCATGCAAGTATGCAAAGATATGGCAGTACAGGAGGAAAAGTTCTCCCTCTGCTATGGATACGGAAGAAGTTTTGCAGAATATATTAAGCAAATAATCTAAGGTTCCTGGATGGAAAAAGGCTGGGAGAAATGCAAAAAAAGCTAATGTACTAATATATAGGAAAAATTTGATAGCAATATGGTTTATATAAATGTTTAGATGATTTTAGACATGAACTAAGAGAAAACAATACTTTCATTTGTACTACTTTTACTTCATGTTAATTACATCATTGATTATTACATTTTTAAATATGGAAACACAATTATTAAAACTTGAATTTTCTTACCCCAAAGGTTTTTTTCTGCTCAAACTAACAGAAGATATTTTGAAGAAAGCTGAAAACCGGAAACCATTGACTTGCATGGTAGGAAAAACAAACCCTATAGAAGTCAATGGTTACCCGTTTTTAACATTTTTCAACTTTTGTGTTTTGGAACAGGTTGAAGGGCGAATAAACAACATTTGGGTGAACTATGCTTGTAAGATTTGTATTATTACATTTATAAGAGCAATTCAATGCTATAATATATATAGTTATATTATATATATAGCTATATAGTTGAAGTCAGAATTATTAGCCCCCATTTTAATTATTATTATTTTTTTAATATTTCCCAAATAATGTTTAACAAAGCAAGGAAATTTTCACAGCATGTCTGATAATATTTGATATTTGATTTGACTCCCTCACATTATTCAAATCAAAACCCACCTATTTAAGATGGCTTTTTAATGTTTAATCTGTACCTGCACTATTGTTGTGTATTTTTAATATTATTTTTATTATTTTATTGCTCTTGTTTAATTGTACGGTGTCCTTGAGTTGCCAGAAAGGCGCCTTTAAATAAAATGTATTATTATTATTATTATTTTATTTCGGCTAGAATAAAAGCAGTTTGTATTATTTTTTTAAACAATTTAAGGTCAAAATAATTAGCCCTTTTAAGCGATTTTTTTTCAATAGTCGACAGAACAAACCATCATTATACTTATACTATAAATTATACTATATACATTATACATATTATGTTGTAATAACTTAGCCATAACTTGCCTATTTACCCTAACCTGCCTAGTTCACCTAATTAACCTAGTTGAGCCTTTAAATGTCACTTTAAGCTGTATAGAAGTGTCTGGAAAAATATCTAGTCAAATATTATTTACTGTCGTCATGGCAAAGATAAAATAAATCAGTGATTAGAGATGAGTTATTAAAACTATTATGTTTAGAAATGTGTTGAAAAAAATCTGCTCTTCGTTAAACAGAAATTGGGGGAAAAATAAACAGGGGGGCTAATAATTCTGAGTTCAACTGTAAATAAATATATCTATAGTTATTTGTTAACTCATGAATTTACATTTGCTGAAGAAATATAACCTTATTGTCAAGTGTTGCTTTACTAATTAACGCAAGCTGGTGGAAATCGGACATCTTATCTCCAGGTCACATAAGAAA
This sequence comes from Danio albolineatus, assembly GCA_903798035.1. NCBI lineage: Eukaryota > Metazoa > Chordata > Actinopteri > Cypriniformes > Danionidae > Danio > Danio albolineatus. The sequence goes on along the minus strand of CAIGQQ010001014.1, from coordinate 3,625,526 downwards.
GCAAAACAGGGCAACCTAGTAATACCTAGAGATATTAACACATTTCCAAAGTATTATTTAAAACAAAAACATCACTTCAGCTGTGTAACCACAATTTGAAAGGCAAAAAAGGCGTTGGAAGAACATGTCCTGTCACGAACAGGGCAGCAATAACTGTCTGTGGTTTAGTCTGCAAGTGCGACAGAAAATGAAAGTTGAAAGTCATTAATTACGGTTGTATACAGTTGAAGTCAGAATTATTAGCCCCCCTTTGATTTTTTTTTCTTTTTTAAATATTTCCCAAATAATGTTTAACAGAGGAAGAAAATTTTAACAGTATGTCTGATAATAATTTTTCTTCTGGAGAAAGTCTTATTCGTTTTATTTCGGTTAAAATAAAAGCTATTTTTATTTTTTTTAAAAACATTTTAAGGTCAATATTATTAGCCCCCCCCGTGGTTGCGTGGGTTTCCTCCGGGTGCTCCGGTTTCCCCCACAGTCCAAAGACATGCGGTACAGGTGAATTGGGTAAGCTAAATTGTCCATAGTGTATGTGTGTGAATGAGAATGTATGAATGTGTTTCCCAGAGATGGGTTGTGGCTGGAAGGGCATCCGCTGCGTAAAACAAATGCCGGATAAGTTGGCGGTTCATTCCGCTGTGGCGACCCCGGATTAATAAAGGGACTAAGCCGAAAAGAAAATGAATGAATGAATGAATTATTAGCCCCTTTAAGCTATTTTTTTCCCAATAGTCTCCAGAACAAACCATCGTTATACAATAACTTGCCTAATTACCCTAACCTGCCTAGTTCACCTAATTAACCTAGTTGAGCCTTTAAATGTCACTTTAAGCTGTATAGAAGTGTCTGGAAAAATATCTAATCAAATATTATTTACTGTCGTCATGGCAAAGATAAAATAAATCAGTGATTAGAGATGAGTTATTAAAACTATTATGATTAGAAATGGGCTGAAAAATATATTCTCTCCGTTAAACAGAAATTGGGGGAAAAAATAAACAGGGGGGCTAATAACTC
>CAIGQQ010001014.1:3580018-3624109 GCA_903798035.1 Danio albolineatus | reverse complement strand
TATATATTTATATATATGGTTTTATGTATATACTACATATAATAAAATATAATACATTTGATTTTAACAGTTTAATAAAAACAGAACAGCTTACAGATCATTTAGATATCAGCCTCATTTGTATTTTGTACAGACAACAAGGAAATTTGAGTTTTATTTTTAAAATGTTTATTTACATTAATGTTTCCAAAGAACATGAGGACGTAATAAACATTTTAAAAAAATAAATAGCTCTTCTGCTCACCAAGACTGATCATTTATTTGATCTAAAACACAAACAGATATGTGTTATTTGAATTTTCTAAAAACAATAATAAAAACGGGCATCACAGTGGTTAGCGCGATCGCCTCACAGCAAGAAGATCACTGGTTTGAGCCTCGGCTGGGTCAGTTGGCATTGGTCAGGTGGTCCGGTTTCCCCCACAAGTCCAAAGACATGCGCTACATGTCGCAATTTAGCCGTAGTGTGTTTAAATGATGTTCCCCAGTGATGGGTTGTGGCTAGAAGGGCATCCGCTGCATAAAACATATACTGGAATACTTGGAGGTTAATCCCGCTGTGGTGACCCCTGATTAATAAAAGGACTAAGCCGAAGGAAAACGAATGAGTGAATATTATATTAAAAATATTATAAATGGTCATTTATAAGAAGTCATTTTTTGTGAAAACTAAAAAGTTAACAAGGAGTTTGTCCATTAATCAAGCCCACCGTAAAAAGATCAATGAGTGAATAATGTAAAATTATGTACAACTCATAATAGTGAAAACCATTCCACGCTCTTTTTATTTGAAGGTCTCAGTGTAACTATTCATTGAATTACTAAATTACATATACACTCAAAACCTCTATAAAATGAGCTGAAACAACACAATTCTTGTAATTTCTTTGGCTAATTTCTTTGTTTTACGTTCAGTCCACTTAAATCTGTAAACCATTAAGTTAACTTAAGCGTTTTGTGTTGGGACAACATGACAGAATTGTGTTAATCTAACTCATCGGTTTAGGGATTTGTAGTTCCCAGCATTCTTAGTGTGGGATTGAATTAAGCAAATTAAAATATTGACAATAAAAGTAATCTTAGATGTTTTACATTAATAGAAAGACTTGTTAGAGTTTAATATTTACTTTAGTTTGACGATTTTGAAGATTTTCATATACAGTAAAGTTTTGAGGTTACCGCCTTGCAGAAGCACCCATGCTTTGGGTGTTCGCATGAGCAACAATGAAGTTGTTATATACTTATCAACAGTATATGTAACTCATGAAATATGCTTAAAAATGGCTTTATTTAACTTCAAATAGTTAAGTGATCCAGTAAGCTGACCGGGGTGTCACTAATCTAGAGGCTGTGTACACTAGGCATCTAAACAGAATCACAAATTAAATTTTAAGTTACACTGCTCATCCTCAACACTCAGAGTTTCAGCTCCTTCCTTCTGGTCACAGGTTTCTAGTATTAGGCTGTAGAACGAAACCATACAAAAACAGTTTCATGCCAGCAGCCATTAGACATTTAAATAAGGTATAGACTACAGCAGAGGTAATGCAGTGATTCGTATATATTTTAGATTGTTTTAAACATTCATTTGGGGGGAGGAGGGGGGGACATTTGAAGTGATTATCTGTTAATTTTCTTTGTTGATATATTTGTCGTTTTGTGTGTTTTTTTGTGTGTCATTATATCACTTTTTGTATGGCACTGTTATGAGATGAGGACTCTGGACTGCAAATCAAATCTACCTTCGGGTATAAATAAAGTAACCTAACCTAACCTAAGAGACTTCAAAATGTACGACACATAATAGACATATATGATATTATCAGACCTTTGAGTTTAATTTAAATAAAAATACAAATGTATTTAAAATTTTCTTTGATAAAATCATGTTGGACCAACTCAATTGCATTTAATTGTGTAAATATATATTTAATTAGTGCTAAACAAACTTATTGGATGGAAATCCTGCCCTCAATTAAATTGAGATCATCCGATGAGTTATGTTTTGGAGTGTACTTATATGCTTTGCGATTATAATTATGCAATAATTATGTTGTAATGATGCATGCTTCATTGTAATTACTATAGTATGTACATGTAACATAAGTAATAATGACATTTAAAAATATATCACTAATAATGTATCAGATTTTCTATTTTCAACATTATATAATATGAACCTGAATATTAATGACTGGGTGTATATTCACTCATTCATTCAGTCGTCCGTCGACTCAGCCCCTTATTTATCAGGGGTCGCCACAGCGGTATGAACCGCCAACTATTCCAGCAGATGATTTATGCAGCGGATGCCCTTCCAGCTACAACCTACTGAAAAACACCAATAACTATGGGCAGTTTAGTTTATTCAATTCACCAATAGCGCATGTGTTTGGACTGGACAAACCAGAGCACCCAAAAGGAGCCTACGCCAACACGGAGAGAACATGCAAACTCTACACAGAAATGCCAACTGGCCTCGACGGCACTTGAACCAGCGACCTTCTTGCAGTGAGGCAACAGTGGTAACCACTGAGCCACCGTGCACATGATAACTGATAATATACTGTAGCAGAAGTTCATCATATTAAATGTAACATGCCATGACACTGAAGAATACAGTGAAATAATAGATTTTTTAAAACCTTGACACGGTGAAACTATACAGTAGGTACTACTTAAATATGGACATTACCGCCGCAGCTTGTACCGCCGCCGCGGGAGAACGTGTTTTAAGGTATGACCGCAGTTTGCGACTTTGCCACCAGGGGGTACAAGGGGACGGGATGCAAACGGGCAGAAATATACAGTAGCTGTAAATACCCCGCTACTTCTGAAGATGAATTAATAGGACAAAACATTATAATTGCTTCATTAATCATTAAAAACTCGTTAACAGCTTTATTATTATTGTAAACGTGTTAAATGAAATGAAGATTCATTTTGGAAAAGGTCAAATTAAAGAAATAAAAGACCACTACAATAAACGACAACTAAAATGAAAGTAGGTACAAACATACATACAAATAGGCCTAAATAATTAAATATATAAAGCAGCGTTTTAGCCTTGAATAGAGAGATGTACAGTGATTGATATTTTAAAGTGACTAAGACAGTTACCCAATAAGCTTTTTCATTTACATTTTCATTGTATTTTACTATCTAATTTTATGTTTCAACTATTGTCCATAAATATTAATTGAATAATTAAATAGGCCTAAATGTTTATTTACTTAAAGACATTACCAGTGAAACATGGAGAAACGTCCGGTGCATGGTCTAAAGAGCTCGAATGCTACTTCATTAAAGCATAAAAATAAACGGACCTATACTGTACCTCAAGCAGATCACTAAAATTACAATAAAAGTAATTGTGCGGCAAGACATAAGTTAGCCTAAGTTCTGCAAGTTTATTTTTAATAATTTAGTTGTAGTTCAGTTTTCAAAATGGCACTGTTCTCCTTATATTCAATTATAATTGTGTTTTAACTTCTTAAAACTGTTAATGGCTCAGTAACTTTTATGTTTTAATTTCAATTTCAGTCCCCTTGCATATGTGTGTGAAATAATGTGGCATAACAGCATAAAAAAGAAAAGGCAGTCAAAAGTTATAGCTCACCAAAATTATATTAAAATACATCGGAGGTATAAAAAAATGTAGGCAAATGTTTTCTACAATAGCTGCAAGCTATTTTTTAACCCAATTTTTTCCACTGAACTGGTAAGACAGATGATTTGATCAGACCTGCGATATAGTTACAACAAATATACAGTTACCAACTTGTGCTCTAACAGAGAAAAACACACCTAATCGTGATTAATTACAACGTATTTAATCATTTCCTACAGTTGCCATATCCAGTGAGGTCTCTTGTTGTTTATTTCAAACCCAGGAAACATGCAAATCATCTCGTAAATTAAAACACATATACTACTGTATGTATGGGCATTGTTTTCCATCTTGCATAACATGTATGCAATCTTTAAGGTGGGACAGAATGTTTGTTTCCTTCTTGACACAGAGCTAATTATGAATAATAACTGTAGTCTTTTTAAGATAGTCATTTAGCAAATGTTTGTCTCTAATCTACTTGATGTCAGATTAATTCTTAAAAGGACAGTTCACATAAAAATGGAAACTCGGTCATCATTTACTCACCATTTCTTCCAAACCTGCATGATTTTTTTTCTGCTGTTGAACACATAAGAAATGCTGAAAAATGTTTGTAAGCAAAGAATTGATGGTAACCACCAGTAATAGTATGCCATTTTTGTTTATAATATTTTCAGAAATAAATGACAAGAGCTGTCACTCGTCAAAAGGTATATAGACCATTTTGAAAGATGTAAACAAAAACAATGGTTTCAGTGTAATTCCTGTTTTACATTTTTAATTTCTATAGCTTCCGAAAATCCAGAAAGAGCCACATATTGATAGAAAATGTTATGATAGCCGTTTTAATGTTTTGATTGAGTTGCCTCTTGTTACAGTTGTTAAATAGTTTGATAACAAACAGGAAATGTTCAAGGGCCACCGTGCATATAATAATTGATAATATACTGTAGCAGAAATTCATCATAATAAATGTAACATGACATGACACTGAAGAATACAGGAAAATAATAGATTTTTTAAAACCTTGACATGGTGAAACTATAGGCGAATGTTTGGTACAACCACTTTGAAATGGACTATACATTTGTAAATAAAAACCTAAAAACAAGGTTAAAAAAAGGTTTGAAATGTTTAGGTAATCGATACAGTTAAAGTCTAAATTATTGGCCCTCCTGTGATTTTTCTTTTTCAAATACAGGGTTTTTGCAGATTTACCAAGTTAAATTTAAGACTTTTAAAGAAATTTTTAAGACCATTTTTAAGACTAAATTTTAGACTTATAAAGGGCTAAAGGCTAATGAATTTTTCAAATGGCCCAGATGTTAAACATTTTTATTTGCCTTATGAAAAAAAATTGTAGGATTTAATACATTTATTAACTGTAATAATAAGAAAAATATATATTTTAGATACTTCTTCACAAAACATTTAAAATATTGTTTAAAAACAAGCAAGCTCTTTTTGTATACACTTTTTTCCAACATAAACTTTCTTTAAACTAAAAATGAAATGTTTTAAAAGTTTTAATAATAAAGTAAATCTATGCACAACAGTCTGTCCAGGTCGGTGTCCTCAGCAGGAAACAAATAAAGCACTTTTAAACAAAATGGATGTTGTAAAATTAAAGTTAAAAATTTACTTTTTGAACAAAAGTTTGAAGTTTAATTGAGAAGGATTGCTGCTGACTGTGGCCAGATTGGGTAGCAAAACATGAACAAAGGAAAATTAAGACTTATTTAAAAAAAAAGATTTAAGACCTACAACACAATATTTCAGTAAATTTAAGACTTTTTAAGGTCTAAAATTTAGTGTTTGGGATTTAAGGAATTTTAAGACCCTGCGGAAACCCTGAAATATTTCCCAAATGACGTTTAATAGAGCAAGACATTTTTCACAGTAATTCTCATTATATTTTTTCTTCTGGGAAAAGTCTTATTTCAGCTAGAATAAAAGCAGGTTTTTTTTTTAAAAACCATTTTAAGGTCAATATTACTAGCCCCCTAGAGCAATTTTTCTTTGTTACTGATCTACTTGTCTACAGAACAAACCACTGTTATACTTGCCTAATTAGTTAAGCTTAAAATGTCACTTTAAGCTGATTACTAGACTAGACAAAACTTTTTGGTCTTATTCCTTTTTTCTTGCTTTGTGGTTAATGCGTCGACCCATACCACTGAGGTGCTCCTTCCCCTATCTCTGCTCCCCACAATTTCCTGTCTTATCGCAATAGTTAAAAAAACCCTAAAAATAATTACTTAAAAAAATTGTATAGTTTCTTGATCCATAAAAATATCGTTAAAAATCCAATTATGTTTTGTGTGTCACATATGGTTAACTATTTTCGTGCTGTAGGTAAAGTGTGTTTTTACAAATATATTTCAAACTTGTGGGAAGCGCTGATGAAAATCAATGGTAAGCACCAACTGTATGGTTACCGACATTCTTCAGAATATCTTCTTTTGTGTGTTCATTAGAAGAAACTAAACGTTAATGATCAGGAATGATGAATGTTCATTTCTTGGTGAACTGTCTATTTAAATCTTTGAAACTCAAAATGAAACTCTATTGGCTCTTCCCTTTCTTCAGGCGCGCCTCTAGTCCGGTTCTTCTCTTCAGGTTTGTGTAGAGAAGGGCAAAGTTTATGATGTAGGTTGAGACACAAACCACACAGAAATCACCCAAGACGAAAGCCAGAATAGAAGCCAGATACACAGATCCGGCCACGGACACCCAAGAGGACATGACCAGGAAAAACCCTGCCCTGCTGGACACCATCTGACCTGCCAGACCAAAAACACCAACAGTGTATTTGAGCTTCCACTACAGACAAGAGTACAGGTACACAATACTGAGAAAAATTAGAACAAGTAACGTCAACAAGGATTAAGAAATAAGATTACATCAAGTTTTGTGTAATAATTGTGTTGCATCAAAAAAGCCTGGAAAATGCCATGACTTTTCCAGGTTTTCCATGACCGTATGAACCCTGCTGGTTACTTGTTTTGATATCTTGTAATTAAAATAAATTAGCAGTGTCTTTATAAACCAACTGTGGCCTATAAAAGCACTTACCCAAACCCAGCTGCAGTGTATAGAAAATGATGCCCAGCACACTGTTCGGCTGGTTCAGCACGCTGTCTTTGGAAGTAAAGATCTGGACGAGCCCAAATCCACGTCCCCATCTGAGAGGAGAATCAGAGTTTCAGCAATATTGATTGACAGAGCCCGGCATAAACAAGGGCAACACATGTTCTGGTGCATTTACAATAGTAATTACAAGAAACTATGCAACATTACATATAACTAAGCTTCAACCTAACCCACATTCTCACCCCAACCACATAGTAAGTACATTCATCATTCATTCTCCTTCAGCTTAGTCTGATTTATCAGAGATCACCACAGCGGAATGAATCGCCAACTATTCCAGCATACGTTTTACACAGCAGATGCCCTTCCAGCTGAAATGGGAAGGGGGTTGTTGGGGGGTTCATTTTTAGGTGAACTATCCCTTTAATACACCCAGGGTACGAAATACAGGGGGGGTTTGGGGGGGTCTGACCATCTATTTAAGACTTGATCCCTCCAGAAGGGCATCAAAACAAGATGTATGGGGGTATCTTTGAATCTGAGAAAAAAGTTAACTCTGATCTGTATTAATAATTTAATAATTAATAATTAAAATAACAGATATCCATTTGACCACCCCTATAATGCTTTATACCTTTGTGAATGCATAATCGCTCCAATCAGTCTATGCGAGAAAAACGTCATTAAACAGCCTGAAAACGGCAGATTTAGATCACTGATAGACACCGTAAGAGTCCACAAGACTGATTTCTCATGAAATAGGTGTTTGTTTCTACATATAACTTAAAAGTAATGTCAAATTAGGTGCATAGTTTGTATAGTTTGATGTAAAGTAAGCCGAAATAGCTAATTGGGTCAGAATACACTAAATAGCCTATCCCACAAAACACTGAACATTTAAGTACATTTTATTAATAAATTTGATGTAATTTAAATAAATAGGTGGCACGGTCTGATTGAGCGCTTGGACCCGAAAGCCACTTCATATGACGTAACACTTGACAAGCGGACAGGTGAATTGAGAGAGAGAGAGAATTTTGAGTTTATTGCCATTTTAGCTTCTTTGGCTATGACATGGCGAAAAAACCCCCCCCCAAAAACAAACAAGTTTATCACATTTTATAAATAGCACTTTTCTTTAGTTATAAAAATATTTTAACAATTAAAAAGTCACCAACAGCAATAAATAATACACAATGTAAAATACATAAATAACAACAACAACAACAATAATAATAATAATAATAACGATAATAATGATAAGATAAAAAACTAAAACAATTTAAGGTTTACTTTTAATAAAAATTGCACAATTTTAGAAGGATTCACATTTAAAGATTTTATTTAAAGGGTTCTCCAGATACAAAAAATGTTGTCTGATAACATTTAAAATAGGGCATTCCACAATAATATGTTTAAGTTTGATAGGTGATTTGAATAAACTAAATTGGAAGTTGTGTATGCATTTGTGTGTGTGTGTGTGTGTGTGTGTGTGTGTGTGTGAATGCGCGAGTGTGTGGATGTTTCCTAGTGATGGGTTGCAGCTGGAAGGGCATCCGCTGCGTAAAACATATGCTGGAAAATTTGGTGGTTCATTCCGCTGTGACGATCCCTGATAAATAAGGGATTAAGCTGAAGAAAAATGAATGAATGAATGAATAATTTAAATAAATGCATAAATATATGATTAACTGAAGCATTTATTACACAAACTAACATTAACGAAAACATTGACCCCCAATCGTTAATGTATAATTCGCACACTGAATATACCACATAGTATATTTGTTGCAAACTATGTAATTTGTTATAGTTGTATTAAGACAAAAACTAGAATTACCTCAACATATATCAATTTAAGTACTCGAATTGGCTTTTTACATGTAAAGTTGGATATTCGTTCAGTGACAACTTGTGACACGGTCCCTATATTGTTTACCAAGCTACTTTGAATATTCGACTTCATAACAACATCAGCACTATTTAACTGACTGTGAACAATGTTGTACTTTAATAGTCTTCGGCTGCTAATATGAGTTCCCATTTTAGAATTAGCCATACATACTTTTCTGAACATAATATCAAGCAGAAAGTCCGAATATGAAACCAACTTTAACTCAATCCTGAAAACACGACTGAGGTGATTATGACGACGCTCACCTGGATGTGAAGACTTTTGAGCAGCTCACGGAATTACCGAGGTCGCACATCGCCCGGTATTCGGGATTGTGTTCTCGGGACAGCTCGACGTGTAACGCGTACACCGACAGAACCAACCCCAAAAAACACAGTATCAGGCGGACGCGAAATTCCCATTTAGGGACTCCAGAAGCGGAATGACTCGATGACATCGCAGCGACAGGTTAAAGTGTCTATATCAAGCGGCGTAATTTACAAAACCCTGTTTTGCTGAGTAAAAAGGACGGTATTTACAATGCAATTACGCAAGCATTCTCAGACTGCCACCTTGCTAAAATACTGCAACGTGGAAAAAGGTTGAAAACACGAGCTGTGATTGGAGCACAGAGATGAGACGGGAGGCTTGACTGAAGTTTGGGATTTATAACGGTTTCCTATGAGAGGACGCGGATTTGTCCTGCAGGGGGCGCGTGGCGGCTCAGGAAAGCTGAAGCGCCATTGAGATGCATTCATATTTCTGGAGGGGTTTTAAAAGGAAAGATTGTGTGTGTTATTAGAACACAATCTCTTTCATATCCCGTTAATTCTGAATGCAAACAAGTGCACTTTAAAATTATGAATAACATTTATTCATTCATGGTTCATATATTAAATTATACATTCATGGTTTGGGACTTGTAGAGCTGCGCATCGATGGATTTGCTCTTGAGTGTTTGGACTCTCAGTAGTGAATATTAAACCGCACTAGACATGGGCCGGTATAAGATTCTGACGGTATGATAACCTTGATAACCTAAAATATATGCTATTTAAATGTCTGGTTAAAAAACAAAACCTTTTTTTCCCTTTAAACACAATATGTTTTATTTTGAGAAACATTTAAAATATTTTGGGCTAGTAAACATGTCAGGCTGAATAATTCAAGTGAATCATTGACTTCTGCTGTCTACATTTGTTTTAAAAAAAACACAGATTTCTCTACAATTTACACCTAAAAAAAAAAAAGAGAGAGAAAAAATGTAAATAAAAAATCTTACACATAGGCCTACCTTAGGAACGGTTTAGCTGACAATTTTGGCGGTATGATAACCTTGACTTTTCAAAACCGCGGTATACCTTGAAAACGGTTATCGTCCCATGCCTAAACCACACTGAACTGATCTGAACTAAACTCCAACACTAAAAACTGGACTAACACTGTTTCAATTTACTATAACACTCAATGTGAAGCTGCTTTGGCACAATCTACATTGTAAAAGAGCTAGGCTATACAAATAAAGGTGAATTGAATTTATCCTGCAGAATCATTTTTAGGTTATAATGTCATAATTGGGGACTCAATGTACGCCAGTGGTGTAATATGTTTCTTAGATATTGTCAATGTAATTTGGTGCAGTCTTTTTGGGATTAAATATTAGTTTGGATACAAAAAATATATATCTTTAAGACTGATAATATCATGGGAAATTATTAAGTTTGGTTTAATATTTAAGGGAAAAAGAGATCTTATATTATAAATAACTTGTTGATGTTATAAAAATGTTTTATTCATATTTGTACGTTTTTCAAAATTCCTCCAAGATTAGTAGTGTTTAAAGAACAGTTTGGGATTTATTTGAAGATGAAAAGCCAAAAGGCAAGAAAGTTACTTTACTTTATTTATTTACTTTATACTTTTGGTTTAAGCCAACATTTTGACTCCTCTGCTACTTATTTATTTAAGTATATATATATAAATACACACACACAGAAAAACATTTTTATCTCAGAGTTAGTGTGCTGAGGCATAAAACATACACTTCAAATTGAATGATAAATACTGTGCACATATTTTTCTTTAGTTTTATTTATTTTTGTTAGAATATTTTGTATTTTTATAGTATTTTCTTATAGTTTTATCTGTCTGATCTATCCATATTTATTTGTATTTATTATGTATATTTATGTATTAATTATGTATTTATGTATTTATTATTAAGCTGCTTTAACTGATAAATTTGCTTTTTAATTAATTCTATGAATTAACTTTTTAATGTCGTTTTATGCGTGTGTTTATAAATGGTTATACACACAGTCCAACGTGCTATGGCAAGTGCGCGTTTTATTTACACACACTTCATTGTCGACACCGCCCAGAGAATGACCCTATTCCACACCTCTCATGAGCCCGCCTTCCGAGCGTGTTGTCCAATCGCATTGGTTCATCCGCTGGCGAGCGAACAGCCGATTGGTCGAACTCCTATCATTCAAACACAATACGGAAAAATACAAGGAAGTAAAACGGTGCTTCGTGATAGCAAAAGAATAGACATGCTTTGAAAGAACCGCTCAGAAATTCCCTTGCTTCCATACAATTACAGGTAATTATGGTCGCTTTTATAACACAATATTTGATTGGATTAGTGTTAGTTGGAATATGAAAAGAAAGAAGGGGTCAATATTTATTATCAAAGCTATTTTGGGCCAATAAGCTCTTACATCCCTGCCTCAAATAAGCAGGATTAATCGCATATAAACGCCAGCGACGCCCTTCAGGAGCTGCTGTAACGTTAGTTTGTGGTGCCATCACGTAAATGTACAGATAAATCATAATGAGCAGCTGTTTCTGTGTCTGTGATTGCATGGTTTCACTTCTACACTACTAACAACACCTATATAATATATTTTTTTGGTCAAAATGTTAAAGGCTCGTATTATACATGTTATTATCACGTTCAAACTGAAAGTGATGCTGTTCTTTCATCACTGTAAATGATTGTATGTTCTGTTACTGATTAAAAGAGATGATTATTTAGATTATACATTAGCTGCCTTAAACTTTAATGTTTAAGGGAAGTTCATGAAAATAAGGTAAACTGAAAGTATAATTTAATACTTTTATTTTAACTTCTTTATGGAAAAAGAAATATTTCTGTTTAATTGTGAGTTTTTCAGATTTATGATTATAGTAACGTGTTTGAGAATTAAAAAAATCTGTAAATTAGAGGACATTTCTTCAAAGTTACAAAATAGATGCCATTTTCAAGTGTATGCACATTTTAGACATCACATTACCAAAGTTTTAACCTTAGAAGAGTTAAAGAATTAATAGATTACATTTAATGTACATTTACATTTTATTTATATGTATGTACTCTAACTATTGTTAAAAATATTTCGTGGAATAACCCTGATTTGAAGTCACTACAAATGAAAACAATGACAATATTTTTATTTTACATAGAAACTGTCAGATCTTCCTATAATAAAACATTAACATTTTATTTAGACCTATTCCTTATAAACAATGAGATCTTTATCTGACTTTTCCATGTACATATATACCGTGTAGGCATGGGCCGGTATAAGATTCTGACAGTATGATAACCTTTAATAAAAATAAATAAATAAAAAAAAAAAAAAAAAAATCACAGTTTCACAGTTAGGCATGGGCCGGTAGAAGATTGTGACGGTATGATAACCTTTGATAAAAAGATTAACCTTTCATGGGTGCACAGTATTGTGATTACTGCTCTAAAATTTGTTCTTTTTAACAACTTTCTTCCCATTGAACACAATATATTTTATCTTAAGAAACATTTAAATATTTTGGAACCATAGAGTTTGATGTGGAGGGTGATTTTCTGCTGGAGATACTGTTGCTCTAATAAATAAATAAAATAGTAACAAAAAACAAACAACTAAACTGTGTAAAAAAAAAAAAAACAACTGTACCGTTGGATTGGTATAACAGAAAATTCTGTCGATTTAAGAACTTGAGTTTTCCAAACTGCGGTAAACCGTGAAACCAGTTATCGTCTCATGCCTATTCACGATATTGTGATTACTGCTCTAAAATATGTTCTTTTTAAATATCTGGGTAAAAAAACAATAACTCCCCCCCCCATTGAACACAATATATTTTATTGTAAGAAACATTTAAAATATTTTGGAACCATAGAGTTTGATGTGGATGGTCCTTTTTTGCTGGAGATACTGATGCTAAAAAACACTAAATAAATTAGTCACAAAAAACACGAAAAAAACAAACAAACTACATACACTGTATAGGATCGGTATAACTGAAAATTCTTGAGTTTGAGTTTTCCAAACTGAGGTAAACATTGAAACCAATTATCGTCTCATGCCTATTCACGATATTGTGATTACTGCTCTAAAATATGTTCTTTTTAAATGTCTAAGTAAAAAACAAATTTCCCCCCATTGAATACAATGTATTTTATTTTAAGAAATGTTTAAAATATTTTGGAACAGTAAACATGTTAGGCTAAATGATTAAAATAAATAATTGACTTTTCCAAATGAACGAGGTGTAGGCGTTGGCGTAATATATAGTTATATTTTTAGTAGGGATGCACCGATAACAGTATCGGATCGATACTTGGTTGAAATACTCATACTCGTTTCGTAAATGAAGGGCCGATACCACGCACCGATACCTCTCAACAGTAATTCACTACATGGATTTAATTTGTTGTCCTACCTGATGTTGTCCTACCTTCAATGTCTTAATGTATTAATTAATCTATTATATATGAATAGCTTAGTCCTTATAAACAATCCATTTATAAAATACATTATTAACGAATCTATAGGCTACTGAAGAATAAACCGAATATGAAATATGATCCTTGCATAATGATAACAGCTAAACAAGCTAGCACTCATTTTATATATAAACTATAAATTAAAAAAATGAATGAAATTTAAGTAATGGAACTTTATGTTTTTAAGTATGTAAACTTTATGTCATTTCTTTCATAGGCAACTGAGTCGGAAGTACTAAAACAATCGCAAAAACAAGCGCACTTTACTGAAGAATAAGGTCAATATAATTAATATTTCAGTGCGCACCAATAAAGTAATAATTTCAAAGGGGTGTGATGGTTTTCTAGGCACTGTATTTGTTTTTAACGTCTCTTCCCCTATGCCAGCAACAATTTATTGTTCTCTCTTATTTCAGAATGGCATCCAATAAGATGGATGAAACAAACAACAGTCATACAGCGGGTCATACAGCGGGAGAAGCCTCAGAGGGCGACAGCAGAAGAGACTGCAACACTGAGACGATCCAGCAGAGAGGTGTTACAGAAGGAGCAGTTCAACCTGACAATGATGCGTCCACAGTTGCTGACACCACTACTGTCGCAGACAAGAACTTGGCCCTGCTCAAAGCCCACTCTCTGGATGTGAAGTTTGAAGTCGGGGATGAATATGATATAATTGAGACCATTGGTACTGGTGCATATGGTGTGGTCTCGTCAGCACGAAGAAGAGATAATGGTGAGTGTGCCAAGATGCTTCCACATTTTTGATTATTATTATTATTATTATTATTATTAAAACCATCTTCAATGTATTTTTCAGTATTATTGAAAGATACACAATATTTGCAGTTCATTAAAATGTATACAGTGCTCAGCATAATTGAGTACACCCCATTTTGAAAATGAATATTTTATCAGTTTCTCAGTGAATATACTGTAGGCAATGTATTTTGGTGCATTTAAACAAAACAGATTTATTAAACAGATATATTTATTAAAATAATATTTTAATTACCAAACATATTTAGAAATTGAAAAATAATACAATTAAATTCAAGCAAAATATTGCAAAAACAAAAATAAAAAATTACAACCTAAAACAATTCAACAAAATTATTATTATTATTTTGCTTCTCTTGATTTAAATTGTTTAAATTAATTTAAAACATAAATTTGGGTATACTAGTTTATGGGCAATGAGGTTTGTCCAAAATGTTTTTTGGTGCATTAATCTTGTCAATAATATTTCCCAGAAGGTCATTATTCGCACTCATTAAATAACTGCTTTGTAAAGTTTTTATTTCACATTCTTAAGGTGATCCAAAACACAAACGTTTCAGCACAATGCCTTCTTCAGTGTGTGTGTGTACTAGTTTTGGACCATTATCGTAAGTTATTTTGTTAGATTAGCTCCAGATTTGGCTTCAGTATTGACTAACCTGACTAAGTCTTTCATTAAAAATAATATCAAATTATTGAAGCTATTTAAGTTCCACCTTAATAATATTGCAATACAACACAGAATAAGTGAACAAAAATGTCATTTCACCTCACAAATAATTTCATATTAGCATGACATTTAAGTTGAAAGACTGTATTTTCTTGTAAAAAAGAAAAAAAACTCCAATAATGATAACATTTTATTCTAAAAATAGAATAAAAATGTTATAATGAAAAAAGTTACTTTCATTCAATAAGCAGGTTTTCTTTATTTCACCGAAAATGACACGAACTTCACCCGAAAGATAATAAGATGATGTTCAAAAATAGGTCATAATAGTGGCTGTTTACATTTGAACAAAAAAGTAAGTAAGAATTTGCCAGGGGTATGAATAATTTCAGGCTTGACTGTATATGCGTGTATCATTGACAGAAAAAATAACATCATAATAATTTAATGTTCTCAAATAGGATGTATTTAGATAAGACACAATCTATTTATTCTAAATATTGCAGTATTTAAATGAGACAATTGTTAAAGAAAACAATTAATAAAACCATGCTATGTTTTTTTGCATTTTAACCAGAATTATTTGCCTGAAGTCTTGATTAATATATGTGTGTGTGTGCTGTGCATATTTATTGTTCATATATAAATACACATGTACATATATATACAAAATATATACAAATATATATATATACAAAAAATATATACAAAAAATATATACAAAATAAAAATATATATTGTATATATAAAAAATATATATACAAAATATTAGAAAATAATAGAAAAAAACATTTACATATTTATATATGTATACGATTTTCTCAAATATGCACATTCATGTGTGTATTACTTAAATTTACATAATCAACAGTACACACACATCTGTAATGTACAGTAAATTCAATATTTTGCATGTGATTAATCTCAATTAATTGTTCCCATCACAAGGAATATAAAAAAAAGAAGTTGAGTTCTTAGAGTTAAAAAGTTTGATTTCTCTATGCATGACCCCTAACATGCACATATTATTCATGCATTCAGGCCAGCAGGTGGCAATAAAGAAGATCCCCAATGCCTTTGAAGTTGTGACAAATGCCAAACGCACGCTACGAGAGCTCAAAATACTGAAGCACTTCAAACACGACAACATCATCGCCATTAAAGATATTCTCCAGCCCGTGGTCCCTCATTCGGCGTTCAAATCAGTGTAAGTTTGGTACCAAGTAGCATGCATATACTCTAAAATTATCCATGCAATAAGCGTCTCTTGTTCTTTAGGTACGTGGTTCTTGACCTCATGGAGAGCGACCTACATCAGATCATTCACTCAAGGCAGCCTCTGACTCCAGAACACACACGCTACTTTCTGTATCAGCTGTTAAGAGGCTTGAAATACATTCATTCGGCCAACGTCATTCACCGTGACCTGAAGCCATCCAACCTGCTGGTCAACGAAAACTGCGAGCTGAAGATCGGAGACTTCGGAATGGCGCGGGGATTAAGCGCGGTCTACTCTGAAGAGTCGCGGTCCTTCATGACAGAGTACGTGGCCACCCGCTGGTATCGTGCTCCTGAGCTCATGCTGTCACTCCACCACTACAGCCTGGCCATCGACCTCTGGTCCGTGGGCTGCATCTTCGGCGAGATGCTCGGAAGGAGGCAGATGTTTCCGGGGAAGAACTATGTGCATCAGTTGCAGCTGATTCTTTCAGTTTTAGGGACGCCACCCGAGAGCATTGTTGGCTCGATTGGGTCAGATCGGGTGCGCTCTTACGTGCGGAGCCTTCCTTCGAAAGCACCAGAACCGCTTGCAGCCCTGTATCCACAAGCAGAACCCAGCGCCTTGAACTTGTTGGCTGCAATGCTCCACTTTGACCCTCGTGAGAGAATCAGTGCATGTCAAGCACTAGAACACCAATATCTCTCCAAGTACCACGACCCAGATGACGAACCGGTGTGCGTGCCAGCTTTCAATTTTGAGTTCGACCGGCAGCCCATGGGCAAAGAGCAAATTAAAGAAGCGATACTAACAGAGATCCAGGACTTCCATAAGAAGAAGCAGGGCGTCAGGAAGAAGATCCAGTTTAAGCCGCTCCATTCTTCTGGATTGGATTTAGTTGGTGTTTCTAGTAACAGTCTTTGCACAGCGCAACAGTCTCAACACCTGAAGGAGACGACACAAACTCACCAGCAGCACAGTCTCAACTTCAAACCAGCAGACACTACTCAAATGAATGTAAACTCGTTTCAAACTGCACATCTTATTGGTCAAATTTTGCCACATTTGGAACAGTCGGTAAGCTATCAGGATGTGGACATGCCCAGTGCCAACTCTGACGGCCAGCCGGAAACCATCGATCTGACCACTCCCACAGACAAGGACACGTCTTTTACTGATCCTGCGATAGACTGCAGGAAGGAGAAGAGTGTGTTATCCAATCACGCTCTTCCCTCTCGATCCATCTCTCAGACTCCGGCCACAGGTCTTCCACAGTCAGTACCTTCACTCTCTCTTTCACAATCCCAGGTGCAGTCGCTCTCTCAAAATCTCTCTCGTTCCCTTGGAAAAGGAGGAAAACCGACTGCTGCGGAAGGTACGAAAAAAGAGGGAGCAATTTCTGAAGACACGAAAGCAGCTCTCAAGGCTGCCCTGCAGAAATCTGCACTAAGACAGAAAGCACGAGGTAAGTGTCTATGTGGCCAGTCTGCCAACATTACACAATTAATTTGCTCGCCTTCAGGCCATCCAAGATGGTGTCAACATTGTTTAAGTAGAACATCAAAGATAGTTTTGTGCTGAAACCGTGGTCATTGGTAATTCAGAAAATTCAAGACAAAGACTACCAGAACTTAAAAAATCTTACATTGGGGCTCTATACATTGAAGTCTTCAAAACTGAACATTATAACCAGGGGTGCACATAACTATTTGCTCTGCTTCTCAATGGAGCACCTGCGGATGTTACTTTTTATAGCACATTTATCCTGTCATGTATCAACGATGGCGACTGCTGTAGTTATTCCAGTTATGTTATTTTTTGGTATTATTTGGTATCTTCAGAAAGTCACCAAAGTCAGCGATATCCTGTTATCATAACAATATAATGTGACAATAAGCAATTTGCTCATCAAATTTGGCCCTCTTTGCAAAAAGTTTGGACACCCCTGGGCTAAGGATTGGGATTGGGAATTGGGATTGGGCTAATGTTGGCTCACTTCAATGATCTGGTGTGATTGCGTTCCTGTATGATTTAAATCAGATGTGAATCCAGATCATCCCTTTCCGGTGGACTTCTATACAGTTCGCAGGTGCGACTGCAACTCTGAAATTCCTGATTTTGCTGAAACTTGATGAACAAGGTTCCTAAATGCCAACAGTGCTGGTCCACAAAAGCAGTTCTCTAGCATGGTATACGGTCCGCATTTGTGGTATACGGGCCTGTTATTTGCACCTCTGATTATTACCTTCACCCACAGCTTGTTGACATTGTTCACAACTTTCTTCATAGGGGGTTTCAGCGTCCATGATAAGCACATTTAGGTGATGAACAATAAAAAAAAAAACACCCTTCCTTTGTGTTTTTGATACTGTTATGACATTAACATTCTGATTGTCTCCTCCCCAGATGGAGGCACTGCAGCTCTTGGTATGGATTTAGTCAGAGGAGCTTCTGTTGGTTTGTCCTCATCCATATCCTCCTCCAACTCTGGTCCAGAGCAGAGGAAGCCCATCACAGCCCAGGAGAGACAACGGGAGAGGGAGGAGAAGCGAAAGAAGAGGCAGGAGCGGGCCATGGAGCGAAAGAGGAAACTAAAAGAAAAGGAAAAAAAGGAAGGGAAACATGGAGAATCGTTGGGTGGCGTTTTACTCAGCGATAATGACAAGATGCTGCTGCAGCGTTGGGTACGAATGATGGACAAACCAGCAGACAAATCACAGAGCATAGAAACCAGCAATGGCAAAAGCAGCGACAGTAAGATGGCCCAAATCCAGCCAGCAACAGGAAACAACATCATAAAAACAAACTCGGATGGGGGAGAATCAGTGCTGCCAAAACAGCCCAACGAAGCACAGGTTTTCAAACCGCCACAATTGGTGTCTCAGATGGGACAGTGCGTCAATGCTGGACTGTTTTATCCAACGTCGACCCACAGTGCACCACCCGTCTCTTTGGGTCAAGCTCAGAATGGAGACGTTGGTATTGTTGCAGGAGTCGGAAGTGTTGGAGGCTTAGGTGTGGTTACCGCCCCATGTGCCTTTGCCAAAAACAACATATTAAAACCACAGTTTGTTGGAACAGTATTCACAGGTCTCGAAAACTGGACTGGAACGTCTTCACACAAAACCCACCAACCTCCCCCAGAACTGAACCATCCTGGGTTTGCACACATGCAAACCCATCCGAAGCCCATCACGCAGACCAACACTCACGTCCAGCTGCTGCCGCTGGAGCCCTTCATGAACAAACCGTCAGCCCTGAACACCAGCACCAATGCAGAGTCCACAGACGGTCCTCAAGCTTTGGAGAAGCTCTGCATTCTGGGGGAGCGTCAGAATGGCTCTCATTCACAAGGCCCTTCAAAACAGCCTCCAGGAGCTGCAGCTCAACCTTGCCTGAGCCTCACTGACACGGGACAGTCTTCAAACAGCATCCCTGACATCCACTCCGTCACTCAGCAGCTCTCCAAATCACAGGTGAAGCTTAGCCGTAATACACAATTATTATTATTAGGGTTGCATGCTATTGAAAAGGGGCGACACGGTGGCTCAGTGGGTAGCACTGTCGCCTCACAGCAAGAAGGTCGCTGGTTTGAGTCCCGGCAGGGCCAGTTGGCATTTCTGTGTGGAATTCGCATGTTCTCCCAGTGTTCGCATGGGTTTCCTCCAGGTGCTCCAGTTTCCCCCACAGTCCAAAGACATGTAGTGCAGGTACTGGCCGAAGTGTATGTGTGTGAATGAGGGTGTATGGACGTTTCCCAGTAATGGGTTGCAGCTGGAAGTGGGCTGTGTTAAACATATGTTGGATAAGTTCCACTGTGGCGACCCCTGATTAATGAAGGGACTATGCCAAAGGAGAATGAATGAATGAAATTAATGATAATTGGAAAGGAATGACAATTGCAAACATTCACCAAGACTTTAAGACTTTTAAGACCATTATGAATGAAATTTCAGACTTATACTGGGGTAAACCCTAAGGATTTTTACTTGTCACATTAAAAAAAAAATCTAATTACTTGAATAATACTTAAATAATGTGTCAAAACAAGCTAAATATACATAGTGTTTCCTCTAGGAATTTTTTCAGCTGTGGTTG
Organism: Danio albolineatus; assembly: GCA_903798035.1. Classification (NCBI taxonomy): domain Eukaryota; kingdom Metazoa; phylum Chordata; class Actinopteri; order Cypriniformes; family Danionidae; genus Danio; species Danio albolineatus. Next base: position 3,603,950 of record CAIGQQ010001014.1, on the reverse strand, counting down.
CAGGCCTTTTACACAGATCTTCCAATGATCTATGGCAAGGGTGCTCAACCCTGCTCCTGGAGATCCACCTTCCTGCTGAGTTCAGCTCCAGCCCTCGTCAAACACACCTGAACCAATTAAATAGGACCTGAACGGCACTTCATAATTACAGGCAGGTGTGTTTGATATGGGTTGCAACTGAAATCTGCAGGACGGTAGATCTCCAGGAGCAGGGTTGGTCACCCCTGATCTATGCCGTTATGTCGATGACAAATGTCGTGAGCGCAGTATTACAAGTCCAGATCGCATTCATGTAATACGAGTGTGTCAATCGCTTTGCTTGCACCGATTTCCTGTGTTTGTGCACAAAACTTCTTGCACACCTTTAAATATATGCTGCTCAAGCGCAGATTTTCTTGTGCGCTTTCAAATAAACGCTGCTGAAGTGCGATTTAGTGCATTTATGTAACGAGTAAGTCTCCAACATTAATTAGATTTACTAGGAATATTTATAAATGTCTCCAATAGACCTACAAAACGGCATTGATGCGTCCTGATGTGGAACGGTCATAAACTCCAGCAAGATTAAGTCATTGTATGCAGAACCACAGACCTTTATCTATAAATAAAGTATAATTATGGATACTGTGTCCATCATAACTGAAAGCTACTTCGTGTTTGCTGGCCTCAGAAAGACGAAGGCGAGTCCTGCATACTTAAAGGATTATCCCAAATGATTCAAAGTTTACTTCAGAATATCTTAGGTGCATCCCAAATCGCATACTTGTGCACTATTCTATGTCATTTTGTAGTGTAAGTAGTGCGTTCACACTAAAAATAATAAGTGCACTTTACCCAGATGATGCACTCATTCTACCGGTAAAATGAAGTGTGTAATGATGGACACTTCACGCACTCAACGACCGCAGCTTTGCGCATGTAACGGAAGGGGCGGAGCTATCGGGCGCACATGTTGGATAACTTTATTTATTTTGAATTGTGAAAGCAAAATTATTCAGGAGAGTGATTATAGCGCCCCCCCGAAGGTGAATGTGGTTATACTCATGCCAGGTATTATTTGGTATTTTGGTCATTTATTTCACTAATTTGGCAACCGTCAACCGTCATCTGGGAAACGGTTTAACTTCCGCTTAGTAAAAAAGGCATTAGTGTTCCATTTGGGACAACACTACATACATATACTATGCTGTTGAGTGTGTAAGTGCATAGTGTATAGTGTGTCATTTGAGACACAGCTCTTGTCTTTATATTACATACTTCGCTTATAAAGAACTAGTATCTCCAACGCCATTTTTGATTTTGCCTTTAGCTGTACGGCATCCCTGAATAGTCAAAATGCCTCTTCAAAAAAAATAATAAAACAAACCCTATGCAAACATTAACACAGATGAAACGTTTGGAGGCAGTATGCGTCAATATGATTGGTTTACTTTGGCTTAGTTGTTTCATCATTGCTTTTTTTTCTTCTATGCAGGTTGAAGACATTTTGCCGCCAGTTTTTTCAGTGACTCCTAAAGGCAGCGGAGCAGGTTACGGTGTGGGCTTTGACCTCGATGACCTCCTCACTCAGTCTCTAACTGAACTCCAACACTCCGACCTCAGGGAAAGGTCAGTTCACGTCTCATTTATTATAAATGCATCGTCAATAAGAGTGCTTCCCTTTCCTGTTATGGACATATGGTAAATATTATCTGCCTAAGTTACAGTGCTCAGCGTTAACGAGTACACCTCTTTTGAAAAGAATATATTCATCCATTTCTCAGCGAATATGGATTTTAAGTTTTATTAAATGGTTATATATATTAAAATAAGAGTTTGGTCACCTAACATCTTTAGCAATATAAAGATAATACAATAATTAATGAGCTATTGCAAAAAAAAAAAAAAAAAAAAATTAAAACATTTTTTTTTCCTGTTTATTAAAATGTAGTTTATTATTTTTCACCCACATTTTAATTTGGGTGTGATCTTAAGTTTTTTGTTAAGGTGCACTTACACTATGCTATCTGAACCATGCCCAGGTGCGTTTCCCAGTTTGTCCCAAAAGTGAGTGCTCCGAAACGGACCCTGGTGTGGTTCAGTTGGCCGGCCCTGCCCCGGTAGGACGAGGTGTGCCAAAGCACAGTTCGGTTGTAGTGTTAGTGCAAAGCATGCCTGAGCCCAAAACTAAAGACGCAACGTCACTTTTAAGGGACTGTTTCATATAGATCTATTAATCATTCTTTTCAATGAACGCAAACCCCTCGCTGCAGGTCAGCTGCACCTTCAGCAAACCTCCTAATATGTGCAGCAAGATGACTTTTATGCAACGGATATAACCGCCATCTGCGCATCACTAGTACACATGTAAAGTTAATTTTAGCGTACCTTGCACAATTAAATGGTCAAATAGATGCAGAAGTGTCAAAAAACAGTGCTTAGTGATTATTCGCATAAACACTGGATTATATAATAATAAACCAATGTAAAAAAAATAGAGAATGAAAGTATAGGAGTATCATTAAATTGTTCATGATGGTTACACTCAAAACATAATTTTTTTTTATGTTGTAATTTATTCAGTAAGCGTTTCCATCATATAAAATGACTAGTTTCAAATAAATATTTTGCATTTAACTACAGTAGACTAAAATGTGACTCGGTGCACCGAAAAAACAATTAATTTTGACACGCCTATTTTATAATTATGTAACATAATTATGTAGCAAATTACGTAATTTATTTTTATAAGTTATGTAACTTATGATGTTACTATTTGTGAGAAGTAACTATAATTAATTACTCTTTTAATGGAATGGGCCCAACACTGATCGTGATATTATATTGGTATCATCTGGACTGCTGAAAACGCACATCACGTGACCACACACACTCTGTCATGCGCTGCAGCATAGGTGCACGTCTGAGCTCCAGGCAGTCAGCGGGTGCTTTGAGCACAAAACCCCAGAGAGCAGCGCACAGCAGACAGTTTATCAAAGATGTAGTGCCGGATGGCGTCTCACGATAGTTGTTAATCGTGATCTTTAATTAATCTCGTCTCTGTCTAACGACTCTTCGGTCTTTTGAATCTATTAATGTATCACAGCGTCAGTACACTGCTTCAATCTTTCGGTTTTACGCTTGTACTTAGTCATTTTAGTGAAAATCTCAGATACTGTTGGTTCATGTTGGTTGTGCACCTTTGTTGCCAACCAAGTTGGTCGCCGCCATTATAATGACACAGATCACCTATTCATGCCAGAGTCCCGCGGAAAAACTGATAGACAGGTGGTAATTTGTGTAGCTTAACTTTATTTATTTATGATTTGGTTATGGGTAAAACAAAGACCATGCGGGTCAGGTAGTTGAAATGGTGGGCTACAAATAATTAATTCGCTATGATTTAATTATTCATGAATAATTAAATCACCGCCGACTCTGACAACAATGCAGTCGTCCATCACAATGTTTCACATTAGACCTCATATACCAATTTGGTTGACATCACCCAACCCTATCCCAAACGACTTGTGAACCTTAATTGTAAGCAGTTTTAATTAAAGCAACTGCTGAATCTATAAAGTAAATAAAACATACCTTCTCCTTTCTGTTTCCACTAGTCACAATGACCTAGCCCCTCTGTCTGCATCCCTGCTCTCTGATTGGCTGGAGGTGCATCGCATGACACCTGCGGACATGGAGTCGCTTCAGCAGGAGCTTCAACTGGGATCTCCCATGATCCTCTCAGACAACTCTACGCTTCCTGATACCTGATCGCTCCATTTTCATCCTCCATCCTCTTGTAGAACCGGTTAAGGAACTTTATATCCGCCTTGTCTACCAGTGTACGAGCTAGTAAGAGAGTTTACCTAGAGAGAAAAAACAAAACATCTCACCCAGAAAAGTGCCTTCATCTTTAATGGGTTCATAAACATTATTTATTAGTGCCAAAATATAAATACAACGCTCTTCGGCTCTTAAGGGGCTTAATTTCTCTGAATTTCAGTGCCATTACTAAGCAATTCAGAAGAATAAGGAAGTTATCTTCAGCTGTATTAGTGCCATTGAGTTTTAGATTAATTTCAAGTAGATAGCAGAGGAAAGACTGTCGTTTTAGCAGACCAGCGTTGAAAGCTATTTTCTAGTACACTACAGTCACCAGCAGGGCGGCAGTATTACAGTGAATGAAACACAATAAGGGCAGCAGAGCACAATGGCCTCATTATTGGAGACTGTAGAAAGTAGTGCCAAGTAGGAAACATTTCATTCGACGTTGCATGAATGCCTTGTAGAACGTAGTGAAACCACATGCTCAGTTTTACACCAGCAACAAAAGATTTAAGTATTGTTGTCTTGAATAAAGCTCTCAAAGGTATTTCTGTGTTGTGTAATACCTGTTGGCGTCCACCCATTTTGTTTCCAGAAGTAATCTTCCTAATTGTTATTTCCGATAGTGGTTTTAAAGTCCTTGTGAAAGCATTATACAGATTACAGAGTATTTTGAATGCTCAGGGAGACTTTCCATTATTATTATTTTTTTATATGGAAGATGATTATCAGTAATATGCAAATTGGCTACCCTGTAAATCCGGTTGTTACTGTGTGCAAAGCTGTTTAGCGGTAGCAACCGTTCAAAAAAATTACCTTATTAAAAATGAGAAAACCTTTTTAAAACACTTTACTTGAAGGGTTGTTCATAAGACTTCCATGAAACCTTTATAATCATGAATATGAATGGGATTTTATGCATTCTTATGACAACTGTTTTGTGACATTTCAAATTCAGTGATGACATTGATTGTTCTGACAACTCGACAAACTAATATTTCACAACCAGTTTTATCTTTGTCATGACAATTTGACATCATCAAGACTACAAAACAGGTCATGAATCTGCCATAAACATGATTGTCATTAGGAATTATAATTCACGTGAATATTTTTCTGATCACAATTTCAGTGGAACTAACTGGATTGATTAATAAAACGGCTAATTAAGTGTCATTACAAGTACTTTTTAACAGCTTCGTTAACATTTAATGATAAAATCAGCTTGTACCAAAGTAGTTGAGGTAAAAACAACAACAACAAAAAAGACACTTATGAAATGTATTCATTACTTCATGATAATTATGTGTGACAGATTTACTGTATGGTAATGTAAATTTTTCATTACAAAAACAGGCTGAGATGTATTTGTTTATACCAAGTTATCATAAACCATGTCATAATTGCACTTGTAACCCACTGGTTCTACTGCACCCAACCTGGTCTGAGCTGGGATTGAACCAGCGATTCTTTGTATGAGAGTGCTCAAGCGACAGACACTAGAGGGCATGGTTTTTAGCCTCTTTGTTAGAGGACCTTTTGAGGTCAGAGGAGTGAGGTTTTATTTGCATAGCACGTCACTAGCTGGCCTCCGTTACACTCACCCCCCTAAACCTCACTCACATCCCGGACGAGCCCCCACATGTAACCCACCGGTCCTACTGCACCCAATCCAGTCTGAGCTGGGATTGAACCGGCGAGTCTTTGTATGGAAGTCAGTTGCTCTAACAAGGAGGTTAAAGACTATGGCCTCTAGTGTCTGTCACTAGAGCACCTTTTGAGGTCAGAGGAGTGGGGTTTTATCTGCATAGCACGTCACTAGCTGGCCTCCGTTACACTCACTCCACTAAACCTCACTCCCATCCCGGACGAGCCCCCACGTGTAACCCACCAGTCCTACTGCGCCCAACCTGGTCTGAGTTGGGATTGAACCTGCTATTCTTTGTATGGGAGTCAGTTGCTCTAACAAAGAGGCTAAAGACCATGCCCTCTAGCGTCTGTTGCTAGAGCACCTTTTGAGGTCAGAGGAATAAGGTTTTACTTGCATAGCACTTCGCTAGCTGGCCTCAGTTACACTCACCCCCTAAACCTCACCCCCATCCCGGATGGGCCCCCATGTGTAACCCAGCAGTCCTACTACACCCAACCAGGTTTGAGTTGGGATCAAACCTGCTATTCTTTGCATGGGAGTCAGTTGCTCTAACAACGACCTTGATCACTGAGGTCAAGTAATGGCCTCCGTTACATTTAAAATGTCATAACTGAGCGAATGACACTTAAAAGACGTTGTTATAAGCATGCATAAAATCTCATTCACATTCATGGCGTGTTGTGACTGTCGCAAGCGTTTATATTTGAAATGTTTGCAAATTGTTTATAGTTTCCAAACTGTACAGAGCCAAAGCCTCAATGTCAAACATGGAAACATTTCCAATGATAGGAACGGCCCCTTCCCCAGTGTTCACCCCACCATAAAATATATGCATGCTTATTTTTTACTTTTTTAAAAAAATCATTTATTACAAATTTATTTACAACATTCCAAGAGAAACAATCACCAACAGATACAAATTTACAACTAAAAGGTGAATAACATTACTGTGCAAAAGAATCAAGAGTTCATTTAAGCTTTAATATTCACGATTGTCAAGTCTCACATTAAATCTGTTCAAACAGCATTTCATGTGGATTTGCATATTTACGGTTTCATTACACAACTGAATCATTTCATTGTTAATTAAACTTACAAATCTGAGACAGATAAAGGAGGATTTTAAAATCAATCAAATAAGCAGCTAAGAGAGTTTCATTTCAATAATTCAGTATTTTTGGTAGTAAAAGTAATAGGAAACTATGAAAGAAACTACATTTAAAATGATTAAAGCTACTTTAAAAATTTCCTCTTTGCGCAGGACGGTGTTTTGGGTTGGTGTTTTGATCAGTGTGTGTTCATCTGAGCAGCTGTACCAGCACTAGTAGAGTCAGAGTCCGGATGAGCACCAGGACGCGGTCGGCCCAGTTGTGATTGGACGAGCTCTTCAGCTGGATTCCTCCAACATGGTTCTGGATGAAGCTGGTAAAACTTGACACTTTGGCATAAACTCCGGGTCGGTTTGCTTCAGCGCATCCGAGACCGAAGCTCACAATTCCAGCCTGAACCCAACTCCCATCACTGATCTGACAAGCCAGAGGCCCACCAGAGTCACCCTGAAAAAAAAAGCCACATGCAGTGAGGAATAATTTCATGTAATCATTTATAGGCTTGTAATGACATCAAATTTTGCTATTGCGATTAATTGCTAAAGCTTTCAGCAACGTGTCACGGTATGGACATAAACTGCAAAATAGATTACTTAAAGTGTTTTGTTATTATACCTGTTAGTTTATTGCAGTAGAATTAGTGATGCTCGATATTAGAAAAATCTGATATTGCGATATTGTATTTTTCTGTGATCAATATTGTGATATCAAATATCGAAAAGATGTGAAAAAGCACTATATGTAAGTTTTCTGCATAGGGTCACAGTATTCTGGTGCAAAAATCAAAAGATGCTTTTCTTATACTTCTGATGCTTTAGACTCGTTTCTAGTCCAAATATCTAGAAACTCATAGGAGCAAGTAAAAATATTGTTTTGTTTCCATCTTCAGAAGAAAGAAGTGAAAACTAAGAGTTTTTCCTTAAAACAAATAAAATTATTTGCCAGTGGGGTCAGTAAAATCTTGTTTTCGCTTTGAAATGTAGATATTTTTATTAAAAACGGAAGCGAATCTTTTTTTTTTGCGTACAAGTTGTATAAATTCTGTATAAATACAGTAGTTCAATACAATTCTGTAGCTCCTGGTCAACTATAATTCATTACTCAACATTGCGTATTTTGTGATGTGGCTACTGCGAATGTGCACATTGTGACATTGATGCTGAAAGGATATAGCGTAGCCCTAATTAGAATAAGAATAAACAAAATGTTTTAACCATATTAAATTGCAAAAGGATTAAATACAATAGGTAACACTTTACAATAATATAGTAATTATAATAAAGTAACACAGGAGCTTCTGAAACAGTTCTACACCTCCATCGTTGAATCAGTCCTCTGCACTTCAATAACTGTCTGGTTTAGCTCAGCTACCAAATCTGACCTCAGAAGACTACGTCGAATAGTTCGGACTGCTGAGCGAATCATTGGTACAACCCTCCCTACTCTCAAAGAACTGTAATTATCCAGAGCGAGCAGAAGGGCGGCCAAAATCACTCTGGACCCCTCACACCCAGCACACTGCCTCTTTGAACTGTTACCTTCTGGGCGACGCTACAGAGCGCTCTGCACCAGAACAGCCCGACACAGAAACAGTTTCTTCCCTCAGGCAATCCATCTCATGAACACTTGATGATAATAATCGTGGAACCAACACCACTACCTGCTATACACTTTTACACACACATACACTTATTTAACAACACACTTCACATGCCAATTTGCACATAACAGCTGCACATATAATGTTGTATATAGTAATACGCCTGTACATACACTTGTCCATCTGTATATCTGCATTTAACACTTACTTCTATTTTTTTGAATATATTTATTATCTGTTTTTTGTCCTGTCTCTGTAATTCTGTTGCACTTTAGAAGCTCTGTCACGAAAACAAATTCCTCGTATGTGTGAACATACCTGGCAATAAAGCTCTTTCTGATTCTAATTATAAGTTATTAGTTGGTCTAAAGCAGGCATCACCAATCTCGGTCCTGGAGGTCCAGTGTGCTGCAGGGTTTAGCTCCAACTTGTCTCAAAACACCTGCCTGGATTTTTCAAGTATACCTAGTGAGAGCTTGATTAGCTTGTTCAGGTGTGTTTGATTAGGGTTGGAGCTAAAATCTGCAGGACACCGGACCTCCAGGAACAAGTTTGGTGATCCCTGGTCTAAGGGCTGGGCGATAAAATCAGTATCTGTATTATTTATTGTCAATAATGATTAAAAAAAGTTTGGTATGAAGTTTTGGTATAAAGCGCTATAGTTTTATTAAAATGTGGCTGCTGAGTGCGCACCTTGAAAGCAATGGCAAAAAAGCTTAGGGTGTAAGTTTGTCATTTCCAATGCAGGCACGCGACTTGCGCTATGTACACATAGGAGCCACACGCACATGATGTGCAAATGGCGCACACGTGACGCTCGCACATTTCCCAGGTACACCTAGTTAAAAAACATCAGAACTTTTCCGAATGCCGCTAGCGCACTGTAATTCGCACCAATTGATTGCTTCACACTTTGTATGGAATATACACACATCAATAAAAGTAAACTAATGACCTCAGACAGACACAGCTCACCCAAACACTGCAGTGCTTTTCACTTTTGTAGAAAAACTTGAGCTGCAGCAACCGTTTGTCGGTTTGTAATCCTCTGAGAAAACTGTTGATGGTCGCCTAGTTATGAGAGACGCCAGAGGAGCGCGAACGCAAAGCACATTGAAAATGGTGAAGGAAACCACATGCTCGCACTTGTCACTTCAGGTCAGAATAAGAACACGTGAAAATGAGTGCGGTGGCTAACAGTACTGAGGAGATTGCGCCAAAAAAAAAAAAAAAAAAAAAAAAAAAAAAAACAACAAGGATGTACGGATGTGGCCAGAGTGGCTTTTTGGCGTCTCTACTTGTGCATCCTAGCCATTTAGCACCCCATCTGAAAGATAGAACATCAGCGCATTCTAAGCGTGAACGCGCTCTTTCCAGCAATGTTCCTCCAGCGCAGCACTCCGGCTAGTTACCAGTAATATTACAACTTCTCTTTCTGGAAGATTGCCAGAATGAATTTACAGATATTTTCAAAAAGGGCCTGTTGGGTAACTTTCCGGAAAGGTCTGCATGTGTGAAAGGGGCTTTTAACTCTTTTGTTTATTTTATTTAAAAAAAGATCAGACATTTTGTTAAATTTTTGGGTTTGACTATTAAAGTCTTAATAATGTTGGTAAATTTAAATAAAGTGGTTTAAAAAAAAATCCTAATATTCCTAAATGTATTGTTTAAAAAAATATGTATTCAATAATTATCGATACCAAATGATATGAAAGATGATATGGTGATAATTTTGTTTTGCAATATCGCCCAGCCCTAGTTAGTCTTATTAGTTGGTAAAGTGTTACTAATGTTGGGCATATCATTTAGTACAATAGACGTTTCATTAATAAGTAAACAAGATTTTATATAACAATGAAATTAAGAAAAAAAAATACTGAAAATATAAATGAATAAAATAAAGAAAAGAAAAAGCTATAGCAGCATTCTTCAAAAAAAAATCTACATTTTAATCCTCACCTGACAGGAGTCTTTGCCCCCCTGCTGGAAGCCTGCACACATCATGTCCGACCGGATGTCAATGTTCTCTTTGGGGTTTATCAAAAACATATCCTGACAGGTCTGAGAGTCGATGATGGGCACCTGGACCTCCTGCAGCGGCCCGACTCCCTGCAGAGCAACTAAAAGACAAGACAAAAAACAAACAAACATGTGACTATTTTCAATTTCATAAGGTTCCTTTTACAGCATCGATGTTGTAACAAAATTACAATACATTCAGTTAAATAGACTTAAAGGGCCACGAAACCCCCCAGTCTCAGCGTGGTGTTTTCACACCTCTAGTTTGGAAAAGCTCAGTAAAGTGGGCGTGTCCAGCTCTGTTTAGGTAGGAGTGTCGGGGAAGGGGAAAGAGGGAAGGTTTTGCATAAAAATGGGAGTTTCCATTTGTGCACGCGCTCCTTTTCACACAGACTGTGTTAACATGGACATCAGTAATCAAATTATTTGCCAAATTATTAATTTGTCGACTTTAACGGCACTTTCTCTTTATTTTCGGATTCGCGTGATGGGCAGGGCTTCTGTCTATGGCTTGGTGACTGTAGCTTTATTGCTAAATGGCTAACAGGTGTTTTATAGAGAGAATAACTGTTTTATGTGCTTTATGAAGGCTGATATTCCACTGATAGTCTACTGAGGAAGGCTGATAATCCATTAGATTATTTCAGAGGTGCACGGAGCTCTGTGAGCTCATAAACTCCTCCAGAAACTGAACCTGGATGATGGAAGCTTTCAGCGGTGCTTCTGACCGAGCCGAGTTTTCCCTCAGGACAATAACAACAGGCGCTACGTCATAATCACACCCCCACAAGAGCAAGCTCCTGATAGGTTAACGCGGCGCGAACGTCCGCTGAAGCTCATTTTCATTTCATTTTCAAACTGAAGCGATTCGCGCGAATTGCGGCGTTAAGCGCGTCAAACGCGCGGCGTTATTCACGCGTATCGCGTTGCAAGATGCCTATTCGCGCCTTTTGCATTGACTTAACATGTAAATCACTCGCGCTTGACGCGTCTTCCCACTGCTGTAAGGTACAATATTCGAAGCGATCATGAATATTAATGAAGCTGCGCCGCTTACACAATAGAGCGCTCTGGTTGGTTTAAACCAAGTCTATCTCATGAATTAATGCCGAACACACAGAGACGTCAGAACGTGCTGGCCGGGGCAGGCGTCCACTGTGCGCGCTGGAATATACGCAAGGATCTCATCGGCGTGACGCAGCTTCAAAAATTCGTTTCTAACCGGAAGAACGAATTTGCTCGAAATAATGCAAAAACAACCAATTTTTACTTTTTAGTCAATTATATGTGTCCTAATAGTGTTTATAGCAGCGTGGGACACATATATGACTGTCAACAGCTCAAAAAATGTGTTTTGGTGTTTCATGGCCCTTTAAGCATCTATTTGGTTGTTAAAGCATAAAACGAGACAATACCGTTTAAACGCAGGCACAGTCATTAGCAGCAGGCTAGCACAGAAATTCCATTGAAAATAATGGGGTAAAATTAATTTCCATATTTTAAAAGACATGGCGTGGAAAAATATAATTTAACGCAGTGCTTCTTGTTTGGTCTGAGACCCACTTTATATTGCATCTCAGCCAGACAAAGAAGATAGCTGTTTTTAAAGAAATCAGATCTTAAACGCAGCAATTTTGTATGGGATGACAATTAACCAGAAGCCGTGGGGCTGGCGGGCTGAATTTTAAAAGTCTGTGTGCATATAACCCATTTACATTTTATTTCCTGCCTTGAGCAAATTTTAAGTTTTCCTTCTTTAGTGCATCTATTCAGATTGCACTACGGGACCTTGCTCTCTGCTCTGACTACTTCTGACGTTGAAAAGCTGAACAAGCTGACTTTATTGTTGTCATTTTCAGTAGTTTTCATTACTAAAAATAAATTAATAAATAAAAATACATTGTGTTATTCAGGACAGAAAAAATATTAAAATTAAATAAAAATAAAAAGCTGCCAGCACTTTTTTTTAGCGATTTATATACAATTTCTTATCCATTATATTATTTCAACATCCAAGTTGTCAAAAAAGTCACTTGATATATTGTAATGAGTTAAATTTTTTGGTTTGGAACCACTAGAGGCTGAGTAAACACATTTTTAGGTGAAATATCCCTTTAAAAAAGCTTCATTTTTCCCTTGCTATACATTCGAATGAGAAGCAATTGCAGCGTTATGGATGTGACATTTGCAGTAAAAACTCAAAACATAAACGCACAGAAAACGTATATGTTAACACTATATTGAAGCATCTGTTTATTTTTTCCAAAACAAATATACACAGAATTATGGGATCCGAAAAATATCAATCTGAAAACAATTTTTATACTTTAAATAAGGATAATAAACTTGCGTTATGGATGTGGCGAAAAAAGTCTGCGAGTTTACAGTGTACAAATACCATGTAGAAATTCTGTGAATTAAACTGCACAACTCAAAAGAAATAATGCTAATCTAAAGGATAAGAGTCGGCTCTCTATAGAACAAACATGATTGATTTTATTTTACTTTTTTTGCCTTTATGGGGAAAAAAAAAAGTGTTGTTATGGATGTGACACTTTTCCGTTATGGATGTGACAGATGTGAAATTGCCACTTGTGTGACTTTGGTAAATCAAACATAATTGTTTGAAAACACTGACCAAGACATTGAGTATTTCTGCAGTACTATAAAATACAAGAATACACAAAAAGAATTAAAAGGGTTTCGCTATTTTGGTGACAACTTAATTTTTTTAATGGCAAGGTTGACATTTGCATGGAATTGCTCTTCTTCATCTGAGCAAAAGTAGTCCAGTGCTTAGTATATTCAGAACAAGGATCACGTAATGACATTGTGATTCTTCAGTTAAGAATCATGATGCAGAACAAAAACACTGATAGTCATGTAAAATCTTTATTGACCTTATTTAGCAATGCAGAAGTAAGATCTTTTCTGCCATTGTTTGAGAACTTCTGATTTATCTGTCAATGAGGAAATGACTAGGAACAGCAAATGACAGTAAACACTCAAACTACTCTATAAAGAATTGTGTTTATGACAGTATATCACAATAAGAGTATAATAAGAAATACAATTTTGCAACAAGCAGCTCAAGTTATTTTTATTGCTTAATATTATTGTAGGTGAATCATCAATGGCTGCTTGTGCGTGAAAGAATAAGGTCAATAATTTGTCACTAGTTTGTACCAAACCACTTTAGTTTACCTATTTGTCAATGAACCAGTGAATAAAGCATAAATGAACTTTAGCACGATCTCTTTTTCTTTTATATGGAGCAGATCAGATTATGAGAATTATTTTAATCATTAAAAAAAAATTCTGTTAGGCTGAATGGTGGACGGACATTACATAAAGTAATGTAAGTATAAGTATTATATAACGTAGGCAATATATTTGTATATAATATACTTTCCGTGTATATAATATTTTTTAAATCATTTAATATTTTAAAATAACAAAATAATGTGTATTTAAGGAATATTTAGGAAGTCACATCTTTGACCCACACAATGATTTGTCCTACTTAACACAGGGCTGGGTGATTAGGCCAAAAATCAAAATCTCGATTAATTTTATTTATTTTATCTTGATCACGATTAATGAATGATTATTTTATTTTATATATGTTTTGCCCTCAGAGTTCATGGACAGGTTTTGTACAGTAAATATGCTCATACTGTAAGAGATTTCTGAATGAAGGGAGCATTACTTGATTTTATAATAATTCAGGGAAACACGCACTACTATCTACTATCTGTGATTATTTATTGAACATCAACAACTGAAATTCAATCACACGCTGCCTAAAACCAACTTAATAACTTAAATGTTATTGATATTAAAAGTAGAAAATAAGCAGTATCTTTTCTAAATAAAATAACTTGCATATCCTGTAAATAATATTTTATTTTTATTTTTTGAATAAATTTATTTATTTCTCCACAGAATAACAGTGGTACTGGTCTCTCGTAACAAGTACAGCAGTTTTTGTTAGACGTTCTAACAAATGCTTTAAAGCAAAGATAAAAATAGAGATTATAAAACAAATTTAGAAAAATCCAGAAGGAGGGCCAAATGCACCAGAACACCTCAGATCTTTGATGCAACTCATAAAGTTAATTTTTCCAGTGGTAGTAGTCTGGTTGCCTGACTCATCCACATATTTACTGAAGGTATCTGAGAAGTTAACAATAATAATAATAATAATAATAATAATAATAATAATAATAATAATAATAATAATAATAATAATAATAAAAAATGTATATACAAAATAAAATTAAATAAATCAATACACATTCTTTATCATGATCAAGACACAGCTCCACTGTACAATTGAGAAGGTATACCTTTGAGGACAAAGCAAAAGTCTTTCAAACTATTTTTTTTATATTTTTAAAATTTCTTTTCAGTATATTTTGACTGTCACCATCCTAAAATACATGCATCACTGTGCCAATGTGTAACTTACAATTGAAATAAGCAGAGAACAACTAGGAAATATTCAATTTTCATATTTAATTTCAGTTTGTTTTTTTGTAGCTCAGCAGCAAAACTAACAAATTCAAGCAGCGATGAAAGGGACCTCGTACTAACAAAAAAAATGTTACGTCAAATTAGAAATGATGATCATCATTCTCACTATCCTCTAAGTTGGGATGGCGGGCCAAATCAAAAGGTTACAATGGCCCAACTTTGGCCCACGGACGCTACTTTGGACATCTCTGCCCTAGAGCAAATAGCCTCCGCCAGCAGGGTGGGTTATTTATATGAAGTGTAAGCATACACTCTGATATTTAATATGCATGGGTGAACTTAAACACTGTTTGCACCATACATTTCAGTGGATCTTCACTCACCCCCATCTCTGATGTCTCCCCATCCAGTGATCATGCACCTCATGTCGCTGGTGAACTGCACATTGGCATATGGCAGGCAGACAGGCTGAATGCGCTCGGTGTAGACAAAAGGAGTCGTCAGCTGCACCAGAGCAATGTCCTGACCCAGCTGAGGGTCTGTGTAACCCAGAGGAACCACCACTCGACTGATACGATGGCTGGTCTCATCCGGGTTCCAGCCGTTCAGCTGCTGCCGGCCCGCGTAGATCAAGTAGCCTGAGATGTCAGTTGGGCTGGGCAGAGAGGGGAAATTTTAACTAGGGCTGCAGAATATTTGGTAAAAATTTAATATTGGGATTTTTGTTGTTGTTGGTCTGTGATATACAGTTGAAGTCGTAATTATTCGCCCTCCTGTGATTTTCTTTTTCAAATATTTCCCAAATGGTGTTTAACAGATCAAGGAATTTTTCACAGTATTTTATATAATTTTTATTCTTCTGGGCAAAGTTTTATTTGCTTTATTTCAGCTAGAATAAAAGCAGCTTTTCATTTAAAAAAAATAATAAAACATAAAAAGGTCAATATTATTAGCCCCTTGACCTACAGTATATATTTCTGCGATTGTCTACAGAACAAACCATCGTTTTATAATGATTTGCCTATTTACTCTAATCTAGCTAATTAACCTATTACTATTATCTTGAAATATATTTAGTAAAATATTATGCATTGTCATCACAAATAAATCAACTAGAAATTAGTTATTAAAACTATAACATTTAGAAAATGTTTAAAAAAAATCTTTCTGTTAAATAGAAATTAAAGAAAAATAAACGAGGGAGCTAAACAATCTGACTTCAACTGTATATTGTGGATACAGTTTCACAATGTGATAAACAAAAACCCTGATATTCCATGACTTGGTCAAAAAAAATCCTTTGACTTTTAATATCTAGAAAGACCTTGAAAATTACATGACATTACAGAATTTCCATGAGCGGTGGGAAGCCTAATTTTGTTCTCAAAATATTTTTTTTTCCTCATTTTGTGTACATATTCAGTATTTTCAGTTGGTAACTTAAGAGCAAAAAGACAGATGAATTAAATGAAAGAATAAATTCAAAAAGTGCAAAAGTATTAGAAAGTTGCGCTAAATTTACTTATATTTTCAGTTAATCGAAAAAAAAAAATAGCTGACAAATGCTTAAAGCCTATTGGTTTGAATGACAGGAGCATAGCGTAAAGACTTCAAAATTCCAAGTAATGCATTTAATGGTTTCATTTATGTAATAAATTTTGATACCAAGATCTGGTTGGGGGGGAGGGGGGGGTGTCTTTCCTATATAAACAAATTTAACTGTGTAAACCTGAGCTGATCTTGACGAGCTAAACTAGATATAATATACATACATTCCTTCCAATGTTAAGTCAAAAATAGGGGTCACAGTTAATATGCCATGAAATGATTCTTGTTTAAATTGACCTGAGTCGTTTTGTCATTAGATTGTTATACCAAATGACATTTTAATTGACATCTTCTGTATTAAAAAAAAAAAACTCAAGAATGCACATTAATCTTTATTTTTTATATAAGTAAAAAAAACAGATCGATAGATATTTTTATAAACATTCTGTAGGAAAAGCAGTATTTCACCCATACTGATGCTCGTAAACCCTTTTTTGTCTTTGACCCAAGCTAAAAAAAACAAAAACAAAAAAAAACAGATAACCAAACAAGGTTGTCAAAAATGGTGTGCTGAAACTTACTTAGGAAAGCAATGTGCAGCAGACAAGACCCAGCTCTCTGAGATGATGGTTCCTCCACAAACATGCCCTGATTTCTCAGTCTGCATGTACACAGAGATATTGGTAAGAAACAAGATCTGACTGACAATTCAGAACATATGGTGTGAATAATTTATGAACAACTGGTTTGCCTGATAAATTAAATGCAGTAAAGTATCAAAATGACATTTAAAGAGGCAAATACATTATATGTATATTTGTCAAAAGGACCAAAATGTCACCTGGAACTACTACGGAATTAAGTAAACACTTAAAATTAAAAAGGAAATGTTTAAAATGAAAGGGATAGTTCACCCAAAAATGCAAATTCTATTACGAACTACTCCCCCTCTACTCGTTTCAAACATTTAAGAGTTTTTCTTCTGTTGAACACGAAAGATGATATTTTGAAAAATGATGAGAACCTGTGACATTGACTTTCATAGCGTTTGTTTTTCCTACTATGGAAGTAAATAGTTACATGTTTTCAGCTTGCTTCAATATATCTTCTTTTGTGTTCAACAGAGGAAAGAAACTAAAAGAGTAAATATATTTGCGTGTTTCTCAGCAGCAGAAATCATCATAGTTGGTAAACTTAGAGCACAGTGAATGGAAGAGTACAACAAATATTTTTTTTACAATTCTATTTGATAAAATAATAAAAGAAAAACTCCAGGATGGTGTTATCAAGACTTTCAGAAAAAGGAAAATAAAACAGTGTAAGACTGGTAACGGCAGCCAGAAGAGAGAATAATGTCAGATTTGCTGTCTTGCCCCCATAAACACTTCATTAGCTACTCCTCGCATAAGTGATCATTCGCTTTTTGTAATTTGACGCAAAGATTATATCATACACAAATACATGTAAATGTACATAAGTGTAAAAAAAACAAAAAAACATTAAGGTATTTAAGAAGTTGATAACAGTTTTGTGAAAAAGGTCCATTAGTTGTTTATGGGAATTCTCCATAGCTGTAATGTTTTTTTTTTTTATACTATCAAGACTTTATTCTGCCCTACGCCAACTCTACCTCTTATAGGAAACTTTTACTTTTTTCTTCCATTTAAGAAAATGGAGTAAACGCAGCCTGCTGTGAATTGAATTCTGCTTTGGTCTACTTTACTTTTTTTTTTTTTTCCCCAACTTTAATAATTTGTGAAAATACATTGTTTCACTGTGAAATTTCTCCAACTTCATGTCTATCCTGCTGGAAGTGTATATTTTAATAAACCTGTAGGATTGTAATTCCTGCGGAACTAATCCCTGCATAAATTGTTTCCTTTATAAAATTCCTGCAGGTATTCCTACAGGAAAATGAGCTGTAGGAAACCTGCCTTATAATCCTGCGGGTTTTTTTTTGTAAGGGAAGTGAGTAAATTTTCCACTTTTGGGTGAACATCCCTTTAAGGTATAAAATACATACATTTAGATTTAGACATACACGATAGATTATTTTCAGCTAAGCATTTTGTTTTTGTATATTAAAATTCACATAAGATGTGACTTTTTTGTAATGAGTGTAATTTAAGTAAAATAAGAGTACATTTATTTATGCATTTAGGTTAATGCCATATCAGCAACATTGGCTATATTCATGGCAAAACATATACTAAATATGCAATATATAATCATATCAGTTTCTTAAACATACATTGTAAAAAAAAAACATACAAGAACATACAAATAACAACAATACTGAAAAGAGTCAGATACAATCTTTTAAAGAGTAAATTAAACAAAATTATTTGGTGGTTGCAATACGAGGGGGGACGATGGGACGATGACCGTTTTCAAGGTATACCGCGGTTTGGAAAAGTCAAGGTTTTCATAGCGCCAAAATGTTCTGCTATACCACTCCTAAGGTACGAGTATGGGCCAAACGGAATCTGTGCCCGCAGAATTCTGCAGATTTTTAGCCCATCATTGATTCTGTTTATTTACTTGTGTAAATGTATATTTAATAATTTTTCAAAATAATTTCAGTAATATACGGACTAATATGAAAATATTCATGTGATTTATTTACAGGACTATTTGTAAAGTACTATTTTCGGTGTTTTAGGAGCAATTTTATGCGAGAGACATGCTTTGTTCACCTAAATGTTAAAAAGGTATTACTTTTTATTTCATATATTAAGATTATAATTATGATACTCCCAAAATCATTACGCATGAATCTGCAGATTTTTAACAAAATACTCCGCAGAAATAGCAAAAAATATCTGCAGATTCCGTCTGGCCCTAGGTATGAGCAAGATTTTTTTTAATTAACTTTTTTAAATTTTTTTTTTTAGTTTTTTAGGTGTAATTTGTAAAGACAGCTATATTTTCAAAACAAATATGGACAGCAGATGTCAATGATTCACTTGAATTATTTAGCCTGACATGTTTACTGCTCCAAAACACTTTAAATGTTTTTCAAAATAAAATATATAACGTTCAAAGGGGAAAAATATTTTGTTTTTTAGCCATACATTTAAAAAGAATATAATTTAGAGCAGTAATCACAATACTTGAATATGTTATCCAAGGTTATCATTCCGTCAGAATCTTATACCGGGCCATGCCTAAATACGAGATAAAATTATTACACAATTGATGTAAAACGCATTGCTTTGGAACTGAACTCATGATCTTGTTTTTATATCTGCTGTCTGAGCTACTGGAATGTTTGCTCTTTGTAACTAAAAGCCTATGAACCCTGCCTCAGATTATCACAATTTCAGTTTCATAATGGCTGGCTGCCATTCTTACAGTACCTGAATATCCACCTGCCAAGGCCAAGCACCCTCAGCTGCTGACGAACCACCAACAATCCTGTTTATCATCGGTGGTCGACCACATTCTGAGACAAAAACAGGGATTCTGGTTACTCGTTTGCTTTACTCTTTTAATTCAAACACACTCAGGTCATAAAACACCTTTAATATCTACTTCACAAACACACGCTTTAATGCTTAACCATACACCCAAGTAGGTTATTGTAAGTAACATATTAACCTTACAGACTACATATATTGTAGCATTTTAAATATATTATGATTTTAGCTGGTATATTTCCCTCTGACAGACATAAAGACAAACACAAAGCTAGTAAGGTAGAAAGAATCAGTTTCTTACCTTGAGCCTCGCCCACCCACAAGCCTAAACGGCGAAGAACAAAGCAAAACAAGTTACAATTTAATCTTAATGGATAAATAAGTAGTACAAAGATAGTTTTAGCTTCATTCAGAGGAAAAACTAGCGAAAGCCACGCACTTACCATTCAACACGACGAGGACAATCCAACAAGAGGTGTGCCGCCGCCCCATACTACCAAAATACCTTTCTTCCAGAATGTTTTAAGTTAATTATCAACAGTGAAGGCAAATCTTGAAAACGCTAAAGCTTGTGGAAACTTCCTTGTTAAACGAAGTCAAGTGAAGAGTGTGTTAAAAATGTCGGAAGTTTCGCCTTGTGTAAAAAAAAACGCTAACAGAGATCATTTTGTTCAGATGTTTTGCGTACCTGTCCTTATTGACCAATCAGAAGCGCTGTCTCCGCCCACCGTGAGTGCAGACCCCGCCCGCAAAAAAACTTCTGGTTTCTCTGTTTTGCTAGTAGAGAATGTTGTTGGACGAGGTTTATTCGTAGACTGAAGAAATAGAGACTTAAGGGATAAGCTAATAATTTAGATCATCTCCACAACACATTTACTCCTCAGTTATTTAGTTTTGTCTTGTGGTGGGCTTGTTAAAATTCATTTATTTAATGGTTTCCCAAAAACCTGTCACTAATTAGGCTACTGGAGTCACAAGTGTGGTAAGTGTCGTCACGTCAAACTGATCAGTGGGTTGTGGGGACTTTTCTAAACAACAACCAGCCCTTCTGCGTGCATGAAACCGGTAGAACAGGCTCACATGTCAAACATCGTATCAGCATAAACACATTAATGCGACATCTATTTATTGATCATGACTTTGTAATTCTGTAATGGGTATATTATTTACTATATTAACTTACTCTGTTGTCAGTTTATGTATTCAAACATGATATTGCCAATGTTAAATAAGATCCCTGCAAAGATTGCTGCTGCAACACGAAATCGAGCATACTAGAATGTTAGTTTCAGTTTTTATGAAACCAACTTTTTTTTTTTTAAGTGATAGTATTTCCCATAGTGACATAGTCTGTATGCAAGTAACATCTATATTGGGCTGAAGGAAATGCAAATTAATGTTGGTAGAATAAATGTGGAGCTCAAACTAACATTTCTGTATCGCATGACGAAAAGGATGCATGTAAAGAAAGTCTTGAGAGCTTTCAGTCCCTTACTAGGTCATTAAAAACAATGTTAATTCCTGTTTCTATCAAAAGATTTTTTTTTTTAAGTATTTGCCTCTTAGAGACATACATAGTCTATCTGTTAACATTTTTTACAGTCTGCATTTTATCGCACAATCATTTTTAGAGTTTCTTTTAGTGCCATAATTAGAAATGTGTACTCTGAAATATGCACATTCAGATATTTTTGTAGATTGGGTTACGACTGAAAATTAGGCTTTGCCATCAAAGCTAAAAATGTATTAGCCATTATTATTATTATTATTATTATTATTATTAATAATTATAAATACGATATTCATTCATTCATTTTCTTTTCAGCTTTGTCCCTTTATTAATCCGGGGTCGCCACAGTGGAATGAACCGCCAACTTATCCAGCATTTGTTTTACGCAGTGGATGCCCTTCCAGCCACAACCCATCTCTGGGATAAATATGATATATGTAATGTAATGTAATGTGTATGTATTCATTCATTCATTTTCTTTTCGGCTTAGTCCATTTATTAATCTGGGGTCGCCACAGCGGAATGAACCACCAACTTATCCAGCATTTGTTTTATGCAGCGGATGCCATTCCAGCTGCAACCCATCTCTGGGAAACATCCATAAACACTCATTCACACACATAAACTACGGACAATTTAGCTTACCCAATTCACCTGTACCACTTGTCTTTGGACTGTGGAGGAAACCGGAGCATCCGGAGGAAACCCACGCAACCTTGGGGAGAACAGGCAAACTCCACACAGAAATGCCAACTGACCCAGCCGAGGCTCGAACCAGCGACCTTCTTGCTGTGAGGCGAACGTGCTACTCACTACGCCACCGTGGTGCCTTATGTGTATTTATATTGTGCATTTTATTGTGTATAGCCACACACCCAAAGTGCTTCACAATCATGAAGGGGAGGGTCTCTCCACACCACCACCAGTGTGCAGCATCCACTTGATGCAACGGCAGCCACAGGACAATGGCGCCAGTGTGCTATTGGTGGAGTAGAGAGAAAGTGATAGAGCTAATTCTGTGGATAGAGATGATTGGGAGGCCATAATGAGTAAGGACCAATAGAGTGAATTTGGCCAGGACACCGGGTTACACCTCTACTCTTTTCGAGAAGTGCCATGGAGTTTTTAATGACCACAGAGAGTCAGGACCTCGCTTTAACGTCTCATCGGAAAGACGGCGCCCACTGACAGTATATAGTGTCCCCTTCACTATACTGGGGTATTAGGACTCACACAGACTGCAGGTTGAGTACCTCACTAACACCACTTCCAACAGCAACTTAGTTTTCCCACGTGGTCTCCCATCCTGGTACTGACCAGGCTCAGCCCTGCATATCAGTGAGTAACCGGTCTTGGGCTGCAGGGTGATATGGCTGTGTTCAAAAAAATAAAAAATAAATAAAGAGAATATATATATATATATAGTTTATTTGGGTCTCACATTCCTTACACATCAATTACCCCTGAAGCACTTTTTATTCCGGATTTTCTTTACATATTTATTTTTCAAACACACACACACACCTATACTTACTCTTCAAGTGCCTTGAACTGATGTTATGCAAACAAAATTTTTATATTTCAATCAAGTTTCTGTATCACCAAGAAACCCCAAAACACACTTACACATTTAAAAAAATAAAAAAAAATATAAATAAATATATATATATATATATGTATATGCATGTACAGCAATAATCACCCAAACAAAAATGGTAATATATATTGGCTTTCCCCCTCTTTTGTTGCTTTCTAACCTGGTTATAATAAACTCTGAACTGTATATCATAAATATTGTTGGCACGTTGGCAAGCCATTTTTATTGTGTTTTAGCATTTTTGTTTGGGTGATTATTGCTGTACATGCTGCGTTTGTATGTATATGAATAAATGGAAGATTCGTTAAGTCCCACAAGAGGGCGCTATGAGGTTTTACAGTCTTCTTTTTTACAACCAGAAACGTTGACTCCATTTATCAAAGCTCTCTCTCTCTCTCTCTCTCTCTCTCTCTCTCTCTCTCTCATAATACAGTATTGCCAAAGCACTTCAATTATGTAATATATTAAAATCATCAAGTAATAATAATACAGCAAATCTTGCGTGCCGCCTTAAAGACGGTGCCACCTCTGCCAAACCCGGTCCATGTTTGACTCACATGCTGTATGCCAGAGCCGTATGAGTGCCTGCTGTGCTTTATGCCAAATCTGGGCCAGAACTCTAAACCGGAGCACTCGGAGGAAACCTACGTGAACATAGGGAGAACATGCAAACTCCACACAGAAATGCCAACTGACCCAGCCGAGGCTCAAACCAGCGACCTTCTTGCTGTGAGGAGATTGTGCTACCCACTGCACCACCATGACGCCACCTGCAATATTTATACATTTTTATATATGGCGTCATTTGTTATAGCTTGTATATTTGGTAAAGCACCTTATTGTGGGTAAGCCATGGCATTGTAAATGAAAATAGTTTTTTCAGATGGCAAAATTACTTCAGTTTTAAAATTTAACATCCTTTTCTCTGTTATTAATAACAATCAAAAGATCAATTTCATTTGATTGAAGATCAATTCTTGTCATAACAATTTTTCAATGCTTTATCTGCTACTTTAAGTCGGCCAAAATGGTGTTTATGGTTTGAATCTAACAAGTGAAGTTTCATTATGTCAGTGTCATCAATTTGGGCTGAGAACTACGTGGGCAGAAGGAGTGTGATTATTTTGAGAATGATGTATTTACTGTGGTATATACTGTATGTCTGATGTCATGTCTAACAAGACTTCTCAAACTCA
>CAIGQQ010001014.1:3550750-3572880 GCA_903798035.1 Danio albolineatus | reverse complement strand
GAGAGAGAGAGAGAGAGAGAGAGAGAGAGAGAGAGAGAGAGAGAGAGAGAGAGAGAGAGAGAGAGAGAGAGAAAAGCTTTCTCTCTCATTGGTCTAGCCCTGCCTATTCCTTAGAGACAAATAGACAGAAAGATGCATATAACGGTATGAGGGCATAAAGGCAACTCTCATCTCAGTATAAAGGCAAATCTTTTATCATCTCTTCATCCAGCACACAAATGAGTTTCTCAGGATATCTTTGGCTGGTTTACGTGACCTGCCCTGTGCTGGTGTTTTTCTCTCCGGCTCATTCGGCTCCGGTGAAGGACCAGTACTCCCGGGGTGTGGTAAGATCAGCTTTACTTTGATTTTTTATAAACTGAACACTTTTACACATAGAAGTACAAACACAGTACTGTATAAGTGGATCTGCTTGGTGTACTTTATGTAGCGTTCACTCAAAAAAAGAATTTTTGCTGCCTGTTATAACTATTTATTTAAAATGTGCTCCCTAAAATGAGGGACAACTTGACTGTTTTATATTTTTAATCCACTTAAATTAGTAAAAAAACAATTAGGTTAACTTTCTAAATTTGTACTGGGACGACATGAAGGAATTGGAAGCCAGTATTTTTATTAGTGGATTATATTATATATTATATATTATATATTATATATTATATATATAATACTGTAAAATACACACTAATATTCACAAGTCCTTTGAGCTTGAGAAAAGCGCATTACAAATAAAAAGTATTATTATTATTATTATTATTATTATTATTAGTAGTAGTAGTAGTAGTAGTAGTAGTAGTAGTAGTAGTAGTATAACAACTTGCCATCCCCAGTGTCTTCATCTGTCCAGAGATGCAATAATTTTACATTTAATTGATTACAACTTTTCACTTAAATACGTAATTAGGCATTAGAAATTAATATCACATATGATTAATAAATGTTTTTAGTTGTCAACACACTGACTTTATTATATATTATATATTAGTGGATTTATAAGGATTTTACTTTATTTTTTGGAAGAAGAAGCTACAGTAGCTAGCTGTAATGGGTCAAAATATAGTACATCATTCATGCACTGTTAACAACTGATCTACAGTAACTTAATGGAAGCAGTTTGCCAG
This sequence comes from Danio albolineatus, assembly GCA_903798035.1. NCBI lineage: Eukaryota > Metazoa > Chordata > Actinopteri > Cypriniformes > Danionidae > Danio > Danio albolineatus. The sequence goes on along the minus strand of CAIGQQ010001014.1, from coordinate 3,571,759 downwards.
TAACTTACTGTAAATCAATTACAGCTACTGTAATACCGCATTTACATTTACAGCACCATTTATCTTGCTGTTTTCACTATTGTATATATATACTGTAAAATACACACTAATATTCGCAACCAAAACGTTCACGAATACGGTAACATACTGCTTAACTGTCCTAGTGTTGCACCTCACAAATATGCTTATACATTTATAATATCAATTTATATACACTCTCAGAAAAAAAGGCACATGATGGTACGAATAATGTTCCTTGAGGAACAGTTTTGTACCTTTGTAAAAATGTATTTTATTCTTTTAATTTATCTTGATTTTCTCCCTTTTTTTAAATTTATATTTCACATTTTACAAATTTGCAATACTCATTTTTAGTTATTGTAAGTTAGTTTGTAAGATTAGCTCCGGATTAGACTTCAGTATTGACTAATCTAATATACATGCACAAATATAATAGTAATATTGTAAAGCTTCCTATAAAAAATATACATTTAAAAGTAAGGTTGGTGATGGGTGGTATTCATTTATGCTGAGCACTGTATATTGAGTTATTGATTATCGGCATATGTCTAGTCACATGGTATTTCTCTGACCTGTAGGACTGGTTGAGCCGGTATGGATATCTACCGCCTCCTGATCCCCGCACAGGACAACTGCAGAGCAAAGATGGTATCGAGAGAGCCATTAGAGAAATGCAGAGATTCGGGGGACTCAAAGAAACAGGCAAACTCGGTACATGACCCATTTCACAGAAAAGACTTCATCACTTACTTGTAAACGAGCTTTTTACTTGGAATTAAATCCATTAACTGGATTTAACTAGTTATTCACCAAATATTCTACCCTTTGTGGTTGCCCCTTTTTCACTGTAATAAACTGTAGTTTGGCTGTAAATTTACAGCAATTTTTTACACCACCTGACAAAAGTCTTGTCACTTATCAAAGTTTTAGGACGAACAAAAAAAATAACTTGACTTCTAGTTGATCATTTGGTATCAGAAGTGGCTTATGTGAAAGACAAAGGCCTCTAGATTATGCTTATTTTACCAGAATAAAATATGACCATGTCTTGATTTTTAATGATTTAATTAGGACAGTAAGGTCTAACTTTACTTAGACAGAAGTCTTGTCACTGAACAAAAATAATGTACAGTACAGAATATAAAGTCATGCTGCAGTGGAAAAATAATTAATATTGTGTATGACTCCCATGAGCTTGGAGGACTGCATCCATACATCTCTGCAATGACGCGAATAACTTCATAACTTTCATAAAGTCATCTGGAATGGCAAAGAAAGCGTTCTTGCAGGACTCCCAGAGTTCATCAAGATTATTTGGATTCATTTTCAATGCCTCCTTCTCCATCTTACCCCAGACATGCTCAATAATGTTCATGTCTGGTGACTGGGCTGGCCAATCATGGAGCACCTTGACCTTCTTTGCTTTCAGGAACTTTGATGTGGAGGCTGATGTATGAGAAGGAGTGCTATCATGTTGTCATCCACTTCGCAGATCTCTCATACGCCCCCATACTATATATAACCCCAAACCATGAATTTCCCTTCATCAAACTTGACTTCAATTGAATTGAATTGAATCAAACTTGACTGATTTCTGTGAGAATCTCGGGTCCATGCTGGTTCCAGTAGGTCTTCTGCAGTATTTGTGATGATTGGGATGCAGATCAACAGATGATTCATAGGAAAAATCGACCTTCTGCCACTTTTCCAAATGATCAACTAGAAGTCAAGTTATTATTTGTTGCTCTTACAACTGCGATCGACAACAAGACTTTTGTCAGATAGTGTACATGAAACAACTTGTTTTCCAAAAATAGTCCAATTCTATTTGTTCAGTTCTTCCTCTTTTTTCAGAGGTTTTTGTCATCATTGCTGGGGAAATGTGTTATACATATAGTCTTTGTGACATTTTGCCATAACAGCGTAATAAAAATCCCCAACAGGGTTTCAGCAATTTTTCAAATGAAAAACAATATTGGGGGTTTACAATTAAAGCGTTAAACTGTCTGATTTATAGTCTCTTCCTCTATTATTGTGTTAGAAAAACTCATGAGGTTTTAACCAGTGTTTTTTTAAAGACTTTATGGTGGTTTTGGAGTCTTCAAACTGATTTGACATCTGCAAAATCTGAGAAGATCCTTACCTGTTTTAAAAGCTCACAACTATTATAGGAATGTACAATACTGTGCAAAAGTCTTGGGCCCCTGGTTACATTTGTTGTTTTAGTAAGGGTTTAATGACATTATATATTACTTTTCACTCTCCATATTAAAATACAACTAGAAAATATTAGTTAGCTGGATTTTTCAGGTCTAATTGTTTAAGACATAAAGTCTGAACGAAATAGTTAGAGAAAGATGAAAGAATGAATGAATAATACTGGCGTTTTCTTGATTTAATCTGCTTTTCTGCCAGAGCTGTTGTCAATATTACCTGAATAGATGGAATGCTTCAAGAAAGCAGCTAATTTGTAAAGGTTTTATTTTTTAGCATGATAATGATTCAAAACACACTGCGAATGTAATGAAATCCTATTTAGAGAGACAGCTGGTAAAACAAAGACAGTCATGATACGGCCTGCACAGAGTCCAGACCTAAATATTATATACTGTATGTACAGGCAATAATATAATCAGTATGAGATTCTCCTGGAGATAAAAAATAAAGATAGAACATGTTAAATCTAAGGAAGGACTTTTGATATTAAATAGTGCATCATTTCAGAAAAGACTCAACTAAAAAAGTTTAAGTTGTGCTTGATGCTAAGAGGTCACGTTAAACACACACTTTTAATGCTAGTGTTTTGTTTTGAATGTTGCGTGCATTTGCCATAGCTTCTGTTTGTGCGTTAATGGTATATTTCTCTCAAAGCAATGACCCTGCACTTGCGCTATACGTTTTAGATAGATTTGTGCAAAAGTCTTAGCCTCCCAAGTTGGTGGCCTTTTGCACATTGCATTTTTAATACTAAAACTTTGTTCATAGTGTTTACTGAGTTTTACAAATGTCCAGTGTTCACTATTTGTGGTCTATTTATGAATATTTTCCTGCTTTCAAATCAACTTTACAAACAGTGTTCCTGAATAATGATATATGTAAGTGTTATAATGAGATTTAGAGTGAATTTGTCCTTAATTCTGTGGTCGGTGACTTGTAAATGCTGGCTAGAGAAAGACTTCTTCCATTGTCCCTCCTCCTCATCACATGGGTTTTTATTACATGTGCTGAAACGGGCTCTGTGTCTCTGAAGTCTATATATTGATCCGGTACCTTCTGCCGTTGTGTTTCCAGACAGAGACACCCTGAATCTGATGAACACACCACGATGTTCACTGCCAGACATTATAGGCATTGAGGACAAGTTGAAAAAGCGCAGGAGGAAAAGATATGCAACTACTGGGCTCCGCTGGACAAAGCCTGACATTACATGGAGGTCTGTATGATCACTGCTAACTAAACTAGCTATCAAGTATAAGAAAAGGTCGTTTTTGTTTTAAGCTGCTGCTCCGTGTCAGGTGTGGATGGGGGAAGCTGCAGGCCTGCAGAACCACACACGTTTCAGGCACACACAATCTTGCGCACACAATCTAGGCAAACAATATATGGTAACTAAGTAACTCCTTAGGAGCATTATCGCCACCTACTGTGTATCACAAATATTGCGATCGAGACAGCCCATGCTGACTTTATTAACGTATCCACAAAGAAAACAGACCATCTAATTGTAGGATTAAGACTGCGTCCGAAACCGCATACTTCCATACTATACAGTACGCTAAAAACAGTATGCAAGCCGAGTAGTATGTCCAAATTCATAGAATTCGAAAATCAGTATGCGAGAAGTACCCGGATGACTTACTACTTCTGGCGAGACTCTGAAGTGCGCATCCCATGCACGCTGCGCTATCCCATAATACCCCGCGAGAGGTAGGTCACGTGACCATGACAAAATGGCGGATGTAGTACGTCTGAATTCCTTTCAGACTTCTCACATTCATACTGTATAGAACGTACTTTTCTAACAGCCGAGCATTACGTTTAAATTCAAATGCAGTACCTACTGAGTAGTAGGCGGTTTCGGACGCAGCCTAAGTGTAATAAACTAATTCAGAATTTAAATGTTGTCATACTTGATTAAAATTGTTTTGTTGTAAAATATAAATGTAAAATGTAAAATAATGTATATATTAATTATTAACAGTTAGTTCAGTATTGCTAAATTTGTTGCAACTATAATTACCACAAATTACCAGTACTTTATGGTTTAAAAATCATATATTACTTACTATAAACTACTATAGTATTTAATGTGGGAAATCATTAATAAAAAAGTTATTAGAAAATTAAGCAAATAAATACTATTCAATCACTTGAGTATAGTGTTATACGTTTATTAAATGTAAAAAGATTTGTATTACATATAAAGATGTACTGTATTATAGCCCATAGATATTAACTTGTTATTATTTCCTTCATTATAAATAAATCCATTATATAAATTAAACATGTCAAATTTAGATCGTCAGCAAGACCAGCAAACAAGTATCTGCTATAATGACTCTGTCAGATAAATAATGACTGATCATCTATGATGACTGATGGAAAACTGTTCAGTCTATTATATTGAATGGCAATCGGAAACAACGTTCCCCATTCACCCATCTCAATCACAATATTTGCGAAACAGTAAACACTATTGTTTATTCTGTACAATATTTATTAACAATATATATAAATATATTGATGACAATGTCTGAGAAGACATTAATAACATTAACATCCGTCGTAACCATTTATGGTTTGCCTAGATTGTGTGCACTGGATTGTGTGTGGTTCTGCGGGCCTGCAGCTGGATATTATTGGAAGAAAATGGAGGCATTGCTGCAGACATTCGCCAATATGATTGGGGCTATTATTATTAATGAAAACCCTCAAAAAAAAGGGACTTTTTAAAAGTTTAAAGTGCTATATTGTCAGGGTTGGTGTTACAGTACAACACCTTGTAATAAGCTACTAGTATATTTTCAGTTATTCTACAGACTTATTTCTCTATATATTATCAGTTCTTATACATTATTTTATTTTAAACTACTAAAATGTCAGTAAAAAGTCACTTTGTTAAACTGTAGAGTTGAATTTCCAACATCAAAAGTCAACAGATCACAGATTAACATTCCATAATGCAATTCACAACCTTAAATAAACTCAAAACACTTGTGAAATACAACTTAACGAAATAGAAATGCAGGTTACCGTCCACAACTGTAATTATTCACCATCTCGTTCCTCTTTTTCTTACTAGTATCCTGAACTACCCGTCTCTCCATAATATCCTGAAACCCACTGAAGTCGACCCTATAATATCCTATGCATTGAAAGCATGGAGTGATGTCACCAACCTCAATTTTTATGGAGCGTCTCCCAGCGAGAAGGACGGAGCTGATATCCGGATCTCTTTCGCCCGCTCTCTCCACGATGATGGCTATCCATTTGACGGGAAGGGAGGGACTCTCGCTCATGCCTTCTTCCCTGGGGAGTCGGATGTTGCTGGAGACACACATTTCGATGATGACGAGATCTGGACATACCTAGGCAAGTGCTACAGCCTTTCCTAAATATAGGCCCAATCACAAATCTACCTATGCCTTTTTCCCTTACATTCACGTGAAGGGGTAGGGGTGTGCTAATTCTCTTTAGCTTGAAGGCATAGGGCTAAGAGGAAGGGCTAGATCAGCGTTTCCCAACCCTGTTCCTGAAGGCAACAGTACACATTTTTGGATGTCCCACTTATCTGACCCATTCATTTCAGGCTTTGGAGTATGTTCTGATGAGTTGATTCAGGTGAGTTTGATTATGAAGAGGTTAAGAACGTGTACTGTTGGTGTGCCTACAGGAACAGGGTTGGGAAACACTGGGCTAGATAGCCCTTAAATCTGAGATTTTCCAGGACCACACTAGAAGTGGTATGAAAATTTCACCGAATACACCAGCTACAATGGCAACATGGCTGCACATGCAAGTCAGATGGACAAATTTAAGTATTTTTTTTCCATTATAAAGAATTTTTACAACAAAAAAGCATATGTTTTAATACATTCATAACGGCGTTTGTGATGTACGGTCATGCTTTTTAAAAAGAAATAATTTGAAGAGTCAAGGGGAAGAGGTAGGGCTAAAAAAACAGAATTGGGATTGGGCCATAGAGTAATAAATAAACAATAACGTGACAAAATATTTACATCACGGAGCAACAGAATCATTCGGCTTATTGTTGATTCAGATCAGTTCAATAATGATGTCAATGTAGCATGAGATCAGTTCAAGATCGTAAGTCTGTTCTTTTCCAGTGGTGTCAGTGATTACTCATCTGTTAAAATATCTTAAAATGCTGAGTTAGTTCAATCCAAAATTTGAGTACATATTTTTATGTTTATTTTTATTTCTTCATATTTTATTTCTTTAGTTTTATTTGTTTGTTTATTTATTTACTTATTCATTTACTAACTTAGTTATTTACTTATTTAGTAACTAACTTATTTACTAAATTATTTATTTACTTAATAATTTACTAATAAACAAATAAACAGATAAACAAACAAACAACTAACTAACTACCTAACTTCCTAACTAACTAACTAACTAAATGAACGAACAGACGGACGAACGAACGACCAAATGAACGAACGAACAAACAAACAAACGCCAACCTGATTTCACCAAGTAAAATATATTCCTGGATTAACATCTATGTTGATCCTGGAACAACAGTCCTATCAGCCAATCAAAATTAAGGGATACGCTTACCTTTTATGTCAAGTTTAGGCTTACGGTTATGTTTATGCGCTTCTACTGTAAATGATTGTTGTCCAACTATTACTCCCCTCTGATTTTGGGAATAGTTTACAGTTATGGTTGGGTTTAGGGGTAGGGAATAGGTATGAATAACATTTTTTAACAAAAATGATGTTCCAGGATCAACATAGATGTTAATCCAGGATTGCATCGTACTTGGCAAAATCATTACGTGCATAAATACATAAGTAAATATATATAAAGTAAGTAAATGTATTTATTTATTTATTTATTTGTAAATGAATAAGTAAATGCATACAATGGAAGGAAATGTGAACCAGCAACTGTTGGGTTAACAAGACTTTCAAAACATTTATTTATTTATTTATTTGTTTGTTTATTTGTTTGTTTGCTTGCTTGCTTGCTTGTTTGTTTGTTTGTTTATTTATTTATTTATTTATTTATTTTGTGCTCAGTCCCTCACCTATACATGCCTTGACATTATTTTCTGTATATTTTTAGATGACAGCGGCACTGATTTGTTCGCTGTTGCGGTGCATGAATTCGGTCATGCTCTGGGTCTCTCTCATTCCTCCTCCTCTCCCTCCATCATGAAGCCCTACTATCAGGGCTCTGTTGGAGATGTTGGATCCTACATTCTTCCAGACGACGACCGCGAGGCCATTCAGTCACTCTACGGTATACAATTATGATAAGTAAAGGATAATATTCAAGTCAGAATTATTTGCCCTCCTGTATATTTTTTCCCCCAATTTCTGTTTAACGGAGAGAAGATTTTTCGACACATTTCTAAACATAAAAGTTTTATTAACTAATCTCTAATAACTGATTTCTTTTATCTTTGCCATGATGACAGCACATAATATTTGACTAAATATTTTTTTCAAGATACTAGTATTCAGCTTAAAGTGACATTTAATGGATTAACTACGTTAATTAGGTTAGGGTAATAAGACAAGTCATTGTATAATGATGGTTTGTTCTGGAGACAATCAGAAATAAATATTGCTTAAGGGGGCTAACAATATTGACCTTCAAATGGCTTTTAAAAAATTAAGAGCTGCTTTTATTCTAGCCGAAATAAAACAAATAAGACTTTCTCCAGAGGAAAAAAATATTATAGAAATACAGTGAAAATTTCTCTGCTCTGTTAAACATCATTTGAAAAAGGGAAAAAGAAAAAAATTCACAGGAGGGCGAATAACTCAGACCTCAACTGTACATATAGGTGGTTGGTCCTCACAGAACAGTGTATAGTTTTAAAGAGGTAGTCCACTGAAAAAAAAATCTAATTCTGTCATCATTGACTCATCCTTTACAGGTTTCAGTAACTCTTTAGTTTAGGCAGTGGCGGTTCTATTTTAAATAGCATCCTGGGTGAACCACCTTATTTAATAATAAGTCTTACCTTCCTGACTCATCATCTCTCCTTTGTGCTTCATAGCCATGCTTAGTCAAAATAAGATCATCATCATGTATATATATAAACATACATATATAAATAACTTTTATAACTCCTATATATAACTCCTATTATATATAACTTGTATCACAACCTATTTACAACCTATTTATTAATATATACCTTTAGTTTTGTTGACTTGCAACACTCGCTGCGCGCCGACATCTCTGCATAAAAGGCTGTTATTCACAGCGCATGAGTGCCACGTATTTTATCGGCATGCATGTAAACCACCGGGATTCACACTGGGAGCAACGTGTGAGGTGCACAGGAATGGCTCTCTAGACGCATGCGTCAGTTTGGTTTCAGCAGTGTTGTTTCAAACAAACTAACAAACAAAGTAACAAACTTGCGCGTACAAAAGACGGCAAATGTGAATGGCCCCTAACTTCTTTACTCTGGGATTACTCTAAATTAATATTTGCATAAAGTAAATTGTATCTCAAAGCTTTTAATGGGGCACCCAGTGCCGCCCCTAGCAAGATACCGCCCTGGGCGATCGATCGATGGATATTGCCCATCTCTAAATCCGAGTAAACTGAGTTTAGGTCACAATTCATTTGCCAACTACCAATTGTGTTTGGTGATCTCATATCACCATTATTTCTACGCACATAGCAGGCACATACTGGGCCAACAAAGAATGTAAAGTGTATAGCGGCTTAGTATGTCTCCCAAAAAAACACCCAAGAATGTGATTTTTAGAATTACATATAATGTTTTTATACGTTATAAAAATGTTTTTAACCATATTTACAGGAGTAAATATTTTTTTATAATATTAAAGGTCTTTTAAATAACTTTTTGGCTTTTGGCTTTTTTAAAATCACTTTTTGCAACTCTCATATGGAGAGGTTGAGGCTAAGCAGCGATGCGCCCGGTCAGTACCTGGATGGGAGACCACACAGGAAAGCTAGGTTGCTGTTGAAAGTGGTGTTAGTGAGACCAGCAAGCTCAACCTGCGGTCTGTGTGAATCCTGATGGCTCAGTATATTAATGGGGACTCAGTGAGCGCCATTTTTCGGATGAGACGTTAAACCGAGGTCTGTGGTTTTTAAAAATCGCAGGATGTTCTTCAAAAAAAAAAAAACAAATGGCATCATACCATCATGGCCTCCTAGCCATCCCATTATAAATGGCTTCATCACTCTTCTCCACCAATCAGCTGGTGTGTGGTGTGCGGTCTGGCACAATATGGATGCCAAGTGGATGCTGCACACTGGTGGTGGATGAGGAGATTCCCCAAAAAGCATGTAAAGCATTTTGAGTGTCCAGAAAAAATATATAAATGTAAGCACTTGTTGGTTTTTATTATTATTATTATTATTATTATTATTATTATTATTATTATTATTATTATTATACTTTCTCCCACATCAAACTTTCTAAAAATATTTTTGTGCTTATGTATAAAATAGAAAACTATCCCTTTACAAAAATAATATTACTTGATACTTAAAAAAAGTAAATATCATGCAAATGTAAATTAATTGGCTAGTTAATCTTATATTTCATCATCTATAAACCTGTTTTTCTCATTTATGGCACCTTTTCAAAACGCACACTTTTGTACTCAACAGATCATTTGTACCTTAAGAGTGCACTTTTGAAATTTTTTAGGTACTAATTTGTACCTAAAGAGTTAAATTGTGCACCTGATAGGTACAAAAGTGTATCATTTGGCAGGCCCCAGTAACAGGTTTTGTAATGCTTGTTTTTGAGCATTTTGAGAGTGTACTGAGCTGACCGTGTGCACATTTGGCTGTCTACATTTTCTTTTGGGTTTTCTAACAGGAAGAAAGATTAGCTCACCGACACCGTCCTCAAATAAACCTACATCACACCTACCCAAACCACCTGCAACGCATCCGAAAGTTCCGGCAAAGTGAGTCATATTTACCAATATGTCATTATGTCTGTCTGCTTTTAATGTTGTTAATCTGAGAAACTGTTGACACAATCACCGTTCTTCATCCACCCGCCAGTCATGAGATTGAGGCTTTTTAGCTTTTCCTATTTTTTTTTTAAGAAAACATACAAAATGAGCTTTTAAGTTTTTCGTTTTAGTCTGATTTCATTTGCAACACATTATGTAGTTTATTTTCAACAGTTTTTTTATTTTTATTTCTCTATTTCAACAGCACTTACACACACAATCTACAGGGGAACTTACTTGGAATTTTGGTAAATTTACAAGCACTGTACATAAACAATTACAAGTGTGCTGTATTTTGTGCTGTACGTTTAAATCTACAGGCTTACTGGCAACTAAAACTGCCAGTAAATTACTGTAATTTTTAATAGTAATTGCTTAGTGCAGACTAAGGATGCACGATATTGGAACAATCTGACATTGCGATGTTTTATTTTTTTGTAGCAGAGTGATTCAAACAAATTGCAAGCATTAGGTTTGATGGACAAAAACAAAGATAAAAGTGTAATAAGCAGTGCTGTATGGTTTTCTGCAGAGTTGAACAGTAGTCAGATATTCAGGTACAGTAGTTGAATAATCAAATGAAATGTGAAATGTGATGTCTTCATTGCTGATAAACTATAATCCCAGCTTAACATTGCAGATACTGTGATGTGAGTATTGTGAATGCACACATTGCAATATCGATGCTGAAACAGTATATTCTGCAGCCAAACATTACTTTTAAACATATCTATGTTCTGAAGGTTTTTACATAGAGATATGTTCATCCAATACATATTATAGTCCTTTTAAATGTTAAATGTATAGTATTTGTTTTACTGTCTGTTTGTCATAATTTGTGAATTATTTGTGATTTCCAAAATCCCCTTTATAAAAACCTTTTACTCTAGTCTCAGTTTTATTAGGTCTGCCTGATCGGTTCAAATCAAATATTTCAAAAGAAAAGATTTGAGATCAAATGTATTTTTTATTATTTGTTTTTGTAATTCGTTCATTTTTTCTAAAAAATGAATGCAAATTAACACATTCATTCATTCATTTCATTCAATCATTCATTTTCTTGTCGGCTTAGTCCCTTTATTAATCTGGGGTCGCCACAGCGGAATGAACCGCCAACTTATCCAGCATTTGTTTTACGCAGCGGATGCCCTTCCAGCCTAAACCCATCTCTGGGAAAGCTAATTAACACAAATTTCATTAAATAATGCATCATTTAGAAAATTTCTAAAGGAATAAAATCTTTGTAATTGATGTAATTACTCAACTGCATGTGGATGTAATGTGATTGGGAGCTGTTTTACTCCATTCACCTGCAGTGGCTTGCACTACGTTACAAATGACAGTAACCCACACAGCAAATTTTCACAATTTTCAAATATTACAAATATGCATAAATATTACATTTGATATCTGGCCCAAGTCTTGAGTGCCGCCTTTAAGACGGTGCCACCTCTGCCAAACCCAGGCCATGTTTGGCCCACATGCTGTATGCCAGTGCCGGACGAATTCCTGCTGGGCCAGCTTTATGCCAAATCTGGAATTCTTTTCTACCTGGGAAAGATTTACATTGCACCGTAATATTTCTATTTCAAATGAAAGCATTTTTTAACATTCTATCAGTCTCCACAGCTCTAATTTACGGTGGCCAAGAAAGGTTAACGCGCTGCAATTTAAGAAAGCACATGCAATAACAAAAAACACCAGCAAATTAAGAAACGATCTTCATCAATTTGACAGCACACCTGTTGAAAACTCTTACAACACAGACAACAAAAGAAACGCGCAGCAAGTTGGTGAAAACACAACGGAAATGTTTCAAGAGGACCCAAAAACATGACGGACCCAGCTGATATAAGGACGTAGTTAATTAATTTAATAACTCAACGTTTCAGTTGATCATTAATTAGACTGATAATTTACAAAAGACAACGGAATCGTGTAATCAGGATATTACACCTTTCAAAGACCACCAATCACTTCACTGAACAACAGTCACGGCGGGTCCGTATCAGCTGGGTCCGTCATGTTTTTGGGTACTCTTGAAACATTTCCGTTGTGTTTTGACCAACTTGTTGCGCGTTTCTTCCGTTGTGTTTTGACCAACTTGCTGAGCGTTTCTTTTGTTGTTTGTGTTGTGAGAATTTGCAACAGGTGTGCTGTCAAATTGATGAAGACCGTTTCTTAATTTGCTGGTGTTTTTTGTTATTGCATGTGCTTTCTTAAAGGGCACATACATGAAACCTTTTTTAAGATTTTATATCACTACTATGGTTGTTCTGAGTGTGCCAGTCTAGGTTTAGATCAAAACACAATTCAGATTGTTTTATTATAATGTGTTAAAAAGTGTCATTTTGGGGGCGTGTACACAGGTCGCTGTTTTAGGGGTGTGTTGCTTCACATGCAAATTAGTTTCGACTTCCCGCCAATCTTAACAAGGGGGCGGAGCCAAGAGCGCCCCTGCTTTGTGTACAGCAACACAGGCAGACAGAGAGAAGCAACATGAGTGAGAGGACCAGCATTCAGACGTACGTGTACGACCCGGACTCAGACACGGAACAAGCAGAGACCACTGTTGAGGAATCAATAATCCAAATGAGCCAGAATGTGTCAGAGTTGTAGTTACAAAATCATTTATGTCTTTGTACAGTTTTACAGCCGCTATGTAACGCCGCATGCATCATCCGTAATGCGTTTGATAAAGTTCGGCAAATCAGAGTTCTACAAACAAATACAGACAAGACATAAAGATATCCACTAGGATAAACACTGCATTGGTATGATTTATATGCAAAAAGGATCGCGGATTGTTGGAACTGATCCGTTTTTCAAAAACAATTTACTCGCGAATCCCGAGTGGAATTGTCCCGCATTCTCAAAGCAGTCTGCGCAAACATATGACAGTTTATGTACGTTTTCAGGCACCTGGTCGTTAAAGATAAAACTCAGCCACTTAAGGGCGTACTCACACTATGTATAGTTGCCTTTAACCGGGCAAAAGCACGCTAGTCTCCCCTTCCGTCTCCCCGGACGGCCCGCGGTCTTATTGCATTCGGGCCTGAGCACGCTTATGTCATCTGATGCGCTGTTCAGTGTAAGAGAAGCGCTCGCGGAGATTTCAGTGAGATTTCTTGTTATGATTATATCGTTTTAGTCGTTTGATATGCAGTGACACACAGTCAATATTCTGTCAATAAATCCATATGAAACAGTCCCCAAAAGTCACGTCTCCTCTTCAGTTTGGGGCTCAGGCGCGCTTTGCACTATCACTACAAGCGTACCGCGCCAAAGCCCAAGTGAACCGGGCTCTTCCAACCGGGCCAGGGCCGGCCAACTGTACCGTGCCTGAGCCCGATTCAGCGCACTTGAGTACGCCCTTAAGCCTGTGTTGCTCATTTCCAGGAAGACGATGAAGGCTCTTGTGTTGAGCCTTGCATCCAAAAACAGCGCAAGGGTGTTCCTTTGGTGGCATCGCTTCGACTCACACTAAGAAAATGGCGGACGTGAAACAAGAAACTTATGCAAATATGGTAACGCGCGCCTGTCAATCAATATGGGTGGGCGGGGGGACCGCACTCCTACGTAAGGTTGCGGTCGATCTCAAAACCGCTCCAATTGGTCCACCGTTTTTATGTTGTTAAATTGAAAAAAAAGGACTGGGTGTGTTTATATCACCCCAAAATGACCGTCTATACACTATACCTACACATATGACTGTCCAAACAGCTTAAAAAGTAGATTTTTCATCAAAGGTGCCCTTTAAATTGCAGCGCGTTAACCTTTCTTGGCCACCGTACTAATTCTTTAGAAAACACCAACATTTTTGCATCTTCTCAAACACTCAGTATATTAACCAGTTAGAAGTATTAACAAATTCTCTGACCTTTCTTTTTGTCTAGACCTGATCCGTCAGTCCAGAATCGCTGTGAGGGAGGTTTTGATGCAGTGGCAAACCTCAGAGGAGAAGTTTTCTTTTTCAAAGGTACAGTGCAATGACAATGCCTACAATGTAAAGATTTTGCAAATCAGACAGTGTTGAGCAATTCCTTGCAAATATCAACCTTGCTATGAGAGAAAAAAGGTTTTCACCAAAATAGAGAAACCGTTTCTAGCTTTTTTGTGTTAGCAAGTATTTTACAGTACTTTAAAAATACTCAAAAATATCTCTGTCAGTGTTTCAAATTATTATATTTGATTTGCCAAAGTCACACAAGTGTCAATTTCACATCTGTCAATTTCACATAACAGTTTTGGAGAATTTGATGTTTCCCCATTCAGACCGAATGACCAAGCATACTGCCTAAGAGGCATTTCAAAGACGGTCACCGAGTGAAACGACTTGGTTTCTATCATGGTACACACACCGGCGCAGCAAGTCGGCGCCCAGCCACAACTCAGGACACTGTTCATATTTACTGTTCAGGACACTGTTCATCTGATTAGTTTAATTTTAAATAACATGTGAATGTGCGTGTCTGGTTTGTGATACTTCCAACTGAAGTGTGCACCGTGTTGCGGCGCTGAGCGGTGCATCTGGTGTGCGACCTGCTTTTGCTACAACCTAACAGACACCACCTACTCATTATTTCTATTTGTTGTCATAGCGCTATCAAAACTGACAGTTGAAGGGGCGTGGTTAAGTATGTTAGCCACACCCAATACCTCAGACAGACATTATTGGTAGAGTTTTCAGTGTGAACGCACTTATTACACTATTTATACTACAAAATGGCGTAGAAAAGTACACAAGTATGCGATTTGGGGCGCAGCTTTAATCTGAGAATTTAACTGAAAACAAACAGGTAGTGCGAGTTAAATTTTAGATTACAAGAGCAAACTATTTTTTTGGTAACACTTTATTTCGATGGTCCATTTGAATATTAGTAGACTGTCTACTTAATATCTGTTTATACTGACATTCAACAGACATTTAACTGACTATAAGAAACTTTGCAAGTACATGTCAACTTACACTAACCCTAACCCTAACCCCAACCTAACAGTCTACATATAATCTAATGAGAATTAGTTGCAATGTAACTTAAATTCAACAAACAGACCATCAAAATAAAGTGTGACCTTTTTTTTCTCAATGACATTCACAGATGAATCGTTCACCACAAAACTAGCAATGTGAGCTAACTAAATCAATAAGGTTAGTTTTGACTTCACGTGTACTTTCAGCTCAAGTTTTAAATTTGATTGTTGAAAAATGTTCAGTGTTGTTACTTTTCGCTCTTGTCCAGGTCCATATTTCTGGCGAATCCAGCGGACGGGTTCTCTAGTGTCCTTCCAGCCTGCTCACATTACGAACTTCTGGATGGGTCTTCCTCCCGGCACCAATAAGGTAGATGCAGTCTATGAAAGAAAAGTGGACAACGCGATCATCTTCTTCATAGGTTAGTCTCACTTTTTTGTATGGACAAATGCACGTTTTGAAAGTGATTTTTATTAAGTTATGCGTAACGTTTCATATATAGGCTCACAGTACTGGGTATTTAAAAACACGGAGGTGCTTCCTGGCTATCCACGTCCATTGTCTGACTGGGGAATGATCACTCAAGATGGAAAGAAGGTGACGAGAGTGGATGCAGCCTTTATTTGGGCTCATAATGGAAAAACCTACATCTTCAGTGGTGGAGAGTTCTGGAGGTTCTCTGAAGGCCGGGAGGCTGAGTTGCGCCGTCCGGACACAGGCTATCCCAGAAATACCAACCTCTGGAAGGGGGCGCCCAGTAACCCGGATGACATCATCACCTGGGGACAAGGTACAGTAATAATATAGAGGAAATCAGTTTACCTCAAGTGCATTTTCTGAGGTGAAATATCATTTGAGAAATCAATTGTCAGATTTTTAAAATGTCTCTCTATTCTCTTTTCAATTGATTCTGAGCTAGCTTTTAACAGCAGATGGTGCTGTATTCTTTACAAACAGCCTGCTTGTATCTAATTCTTTACAAGTATCACTTTAACATAAAATATTAAAGCTAGAAAAGGTTAAAGCGAATTACAAGATTGTTCAGAGTGAGCTATTTACATTAATCATTAATCTCATGACATAAGTCAACTTACATAACTCAGCCGAACGCATGAACGCTCTCACTCATGAGCATTTTAGAGTTCAATTAAAAACTAGCCTAGCATGCCATTCGCTGTTAAAAACTAGCCTAGAATGCTACCCGCTGTTAAAAACTAGCCTAGAATGCCACCCGCTGTTAAAAACTAGCCTAAAGCGGCATCCACGGTTAAAAACTAGCCTAGAGTGACATCCGCTGTAAAAAAAAAAAAAAAACTAGCCTAGAGTGCCATCTGTAAAAAAACTAGCCTAGAGCGCCATCCGCTGTTAAAAAGTAGCCTAGGTCACCAACCTCTGTTAAAAACTAGCCTAAAGCATCATCTGCTGTTAAACACTAGCCTAGAGTGCCATCCACTGTTAACAACTATCCAAGAGCAATATCAATTGTTTAAAACTAGCCTAGAACATTATCAGTTGTTTAAAAAAAGCCTAGAGCCCCATCTACTGTTAAAAGCTAGCCTAGAACGCCATAAGTTGTAAAAAACTAGCCTAGAGCACCATCTGTTGTTAAAAACTAGCCAAGAGCACTATCAGTTGTTTAAAACTAGCTTAGAGCACTATCAGCTGTTAAAAAACTAGCCTAGAGCACCATCCGCTGTTAAAAAGTAGCCTAGAGCGCTATCAGTTGTTTAAAACTAGCATAGAGCACCATCCTTTCCTAAAAACTAGCCTAGAGCACTATCAGTTGTTATAAACTAGCCTGAAGGACCATCCACTGCTAAAAACTAGCCTAAAGCATCATCCGCTGTTAAAAATTAGCCTAGAGCAGTGGTTCTCAAACTGTGGTACGCGGAAGAATCGCTGAATAATAAAATAATAAAATAAACACACTTTTTAAACCCTTTGACGCGTCCGATAACACTGTGATCAGAGAGCATTGGCTGTTCCTTCAAGCGTACGAGTACACCGGAGTGCTTAGAATGTTTACTTTAGTGCATCGCGTCATCAAACGTTAAAAAAATCAGTCTGCTTGGCGCGGAGGAAGAAAAAGAGGCGCGCGCGCTGGCGGAGGGTTGTGCGGAGGAGATACACACTCGCTAGTGAAGCCCTTCAGCAGACCAGTCCTGTTGTGTTGGGATTTCAGTTACTGACTCGGGAATACTGCACGTATGAATTGGTCAAGCACTGTACATGTGTATGTAAGGGATAATCAACGGCTTGCCGTGCGTTAATGCACGACGCGCAGGCAGACAGAGAGATAGAGAGCATGTCAGTGCTGTTTATACATGCTAATATTATTATGCGATTTCATCAGCCCGATCATGGGTGGACAAATAAGACATTCTCAGTCAGATGAGTATTTTTCTAATTTTGCAGATCTCCCGTCCGCCAGTAACAGTCTTCATTGGTTTCACATGCGAGTTGCTATAGTAACTATAAACGTTTGGGAGAAGCCCATTCATTTTGAACTGTGATCAAAACTGACTGGAACTACCTGTGCGTTGCACACCCTCCAGCCAATCAGAATCAAGAATATCAACAGACTATGGAATTTATGCATTAATCACTGGCTTTTCTGACACACACAGGCCTGCTGTAAATGATGAGCAGTAAGCAGATCTCATTTCTAATTTAAATATGTAATTCCGAATCGTATCAAAATACAAGTTAACGTTTAGATTTCAAAGTTATGTTATATGTACATGCAATATATATCTCAAAAGGTATAAAAAAAAAATGTATGTATATACTTATATGACATATAACCTATATTCATCAGGTCCAAGCAACATTTGCAGGTTTTAACGAATAGGCTACTATACATTAATACTTTACAAGTACAGCAGTTTTCTTTTTACTTCTTAAGAACAGTGTCATTTTTAAATCACTTTTAAAAGCACATTTTAATTTAAATGGTAAAGTTATTTTTTTACTCTGCAAGCACAGTTAATGTTCAAACTATTAAGTGTAAAGTGGCTGACAATAATACATATTCTTAATAAAAGGAATTGATTTGTCTTTTTTTTAACTGTGCAGTGCTGTCGCTGCTTAATTAGGCCTACTACGCTACTGTATTTCAATACCGGTCATTATGGTGGTACTTGGAGAGGCAATTTTTTTTTGAGGTGGTACTTGGTGAAAAAAGTTTGAGAACCACTGGCCTAGAGCACCATCTGCTGTTAAAAACTAGCTCAAATGCCATTCACTGTGTGCCATCTGCTGTTAAATAACTAGTCTAGAGTGCCATCTGCTGATAAACACTAGAATATAGCTCCATCCGCTGTTAAAAACCAGCCTAATGTGCCATCCACTGTTAAAAACTAGCTAGAAGCGTCGTCCGCTGTTAAAAACTATCCTAGAGCGCCATCCACTGTTAAAAATTAGCCTAGAGCGCTATTGTTTAAAACTACCTTAGAGCACTTTCAGTTGCTTAAAACTAGGCAAGAGCACCATCCCCTGTTAAAAACTAGCCTAGAGCGCTATCAGTTGTTTAAAACTAGCATAGAGCACCATCCGGTGTTAAAAACTAGCCTAGAGTGCTATCAGTTGTTATAAACTAGCCTAGAGCACCAACTGCAGTTAAAAACAAGCCAGAAGCGCTATCCACTGCTAAAAACTAGCCTAAAGCCGCTGTTAAAAACTGGCCTAAAGCGCCATTCGCTGTTAAAAACTAGCTTAAATTACATTTACTGAGTGCCATCTGCTGATAAACACTAGCATATAGTGCCATCTGTTGAGAAACACTTGCATATAGTGCCATCCGCTGTTAAAAATTAGCCTAGAGTGCCATCTGCTGATAAACACTAGCATATAGTGCCATCCGCTGTTAAAAACTAGCCTAGAGTGCCATCTGCTGATAAACACTAGCATATAGTGCCATCTGTTGATAAACACTAGCATATAGTGCCATCCGCTGTTAAAAACTAGCCTAAAGCGCTATCAGTTGTTTAAAACTAGCCTAGAGGGCCATTCGCTATTAAAAACTAGCCTAGAGTGCCATCTGCTGTTAAATAACTAAGAGTGACATCCTCTGCTAAAACTAGCCTAGCCAACACTCAAATAAATGATTTTTGTTGTTTGTTCAAACTACTTATTTGAAATATGCTGAAACAACAACTCTTGAGGGTTTTTTGGGACAACTTGATTGTTTTATGTTCAATCTATTTAAATTTGTAAAAACTATTAAGTTAACTTAATTTTTTCAGGTTGCCCCAACACAAATCAATCATGTGGAACCCAGCATATTTTAGCATATACAGTCATCCATTGGTGAAAACTAGAGCCTCATCTGCTGCTAAAACTAGCCTAGTGCGCCATCTGCTGTTCTCTTTATATTACTATTTTTAAAACGCTTTAAGGGATTGATGCATCCTTGAATGATAGATGCAATTCCAAACAGAATACAAATAAATAAAAGATGTAGAACATTGATTATACTGCCAATTTTCACATGGACGTAATCCCTCTCAGGAGATGCCTATTTCTTCAAGAACAACTCATACTGGGTGCTGAAGAACGGAGAAATGGACCAGACCAGCGTCACTAAGAAATCAACCGCAGCGGACTGGATGATGTGTCAACAAGAGACTCCAACCAAACCTCCAGAAAGCCCACGGCAGAGAAAAGGAGAAAACTGCCACTGTGACAACAGCGCAGGCCTGCAGATGAGTGTTTCAGCCTGGCTACTGCTCATCACAGCGCTGCTTCAAATAGCCGTCAACTCGCAATAACTACTGTCATCTGCCTTATTTTATAAACGGACTGCCTCAAAGCACTTATAGTGATGTCTGATATCTTAAAGAGCAGCTGTACTTTTGTGAATACATGTTTTTGATCTGTGCAAGCTTGTATAAAGGTATTAGGGTAAGACACTGCAGGGAAAACATTTTTAAGCCAATTTTTGATCATTTTTTAATTAATGTTTTAACTTTTTTTTCGTTATCATTCATTTTTTCTGAGGGCTGGTTTATACTTCTGCGTCAAGTGATCGGCGAGACCCACGGCGCATCCAACGCATGTTGTCGTGCATTTATACTTCTGTGCGCTCTTGTGTTGCTCTACAATAACACTTCCGAAACGCTAGCTGGCAGTGTGTGTTTATGTTCCTCTGTGTTGAGTTTCTTCGCTGGTGTTTTGTTTTTTCTGAACGTTACCTTAATGTAACAAGTGGCTCAAACTCGCTCATTTTGAGGCAGGAACCGGCAGACATGCAACAACTTTAATCATAAGGTAAACACAGAACAACAGTTTCCATCTAGAGCTCCTTCATGCGACTCATCACTTGTAAACACTCGCTCCATCGGGCTCGTGCGGCTATAACCTCTGGCCACACTTGTCAGCGCAACGAAGCCGACCAATCACAGAGCTTGCGCTACATGTCATTTCGACATGTAGTTACATTTTTTGAGAGGTGCGCATCAGCGATGCCACAGCGACCACGTGCAGGCTGCGCCGGGGCATACACGTGTGCTTGATGCAGAAGTATAAATCAGCCTTAAAGCCAGGTTTAAACTTCTGCATTAAGTGATCTGCGTGACCCACAGCGCTTGGAACGCGCGCTGTTGTGCATTTATACTTTTGTGCGCTCTTGTGTTGCTCTACAATAACACTTCCGACACGCTAGCTGGCAGTAGGCGTTTATATTCCTCTGTTTGACTTTCTACACTGGTGTTTTGTTTTTTCTGAACGCTACCTTAATGTGCAAGTGGCTCAAATTGCTCATTTTGAGGCAGGAACCGGCAGACATGCAACAACTTTAATCAT
>CAIGQQ010001014.1:3536060-3550740 GCA_903798035.1 Danio albolineatus | reverse complement strand
ATGCAGAAGTATAAATCAGCCTTAAAGCCAGGTTTAAACTTCTGCATCAAGTGATCTGCGTGACCCACAGCGCTTGGAACGCGCGCTGTTGTGCATTTATACTTCTGTGCGCTCTTGTGTTGCTCTACAATAACACTTCCGAAATGCTAGCTGGCAGTAGGCGTTTATATTCCTCTGTGTCGACTTTCTACACTGGTGTTTTGTTTTTTCTGAACGCTACCTTAATGTGCAAGTGGCTCAAATTGCTCATTTTGAGGCGGAAACCAGCAGACATGCAACAACTTTAATCATAAGGTAAACACAGAACAACAGTTTCCATCTAGAGCTACTTCACGGCACTCATCACTTGTAAACACTCGCTCCATCGGGCTCGTGCGGCTATAACCTCTGGCCACACTTGTCAGCGCAACGAAGCCGACCAATCACAGAGCTTGCGCTACATGTCTTTTCGACATGTAGTTACATTTTTTGAGAGGTGCGCATCAGCGATGCCACAGCGACCACGTGCAGGCTGCGCCGGGGCATACACGTGTGCTTGATGCAGAAGTATAAATCAGCCTTAAAGCCAGGTTGCAACTTCTGCATCAAGTGATCTGTGTGACCCACGGCGCATGGAACGCACATTGTGGTGCCTTTATACTTCTGCACGCTGTATGTGCTGCTCTGTAACAGCACTTCCGAAACGCTAGCTGGCAGTAGGTGTTTATATTCCTCTGTGTCGTGTTTCTACACTGGTGTTTTGTTTTTTTTGAACACTACCTTAAATGTACAGGTGGCTCAAACTCGCTCATTTTAAGGCGGAAACCAGCAGACATGCAACAACTTTAATCATAAGGTAAACACAGAACAACAGTTTCCATCTAGAGCTACTTCACGGCACTCGTCACTTGTAAACACTCGCTCCATCGGGCTCGTGCGGCTATAACCTCTGGCCACACTTGTCAGCACAATGAAGCCGACCAATCACAGAGCTTGCGCTACATGTCATTTTGACATGTAATTACATTTTTTGAGAGGTGCGCATCTGCGACGGCCACAGCGACCACGTGCAGGCTGCGCCGGGGCATACACGTGTGCTTGATGCAGAAGTATAAATCAGCCTTATAGCCAGGTTTAAACTTCTGCATCAAGTGATCTGTGTGACCCGCGGCTATAACCTCTGGCCACACTTGTCAGCACAACGAAGCCGACCATTCACAGAGCTTGCGCTATACACGTTATTTTGACATGTAGTTATGCGCCGGGGCATACGCGTGTGCTTAAAGCAGAAGTATAAATCAGCCTTAAATTAAATACGAGGAAAACATTCAAAATGCACTGTTTCTTAAACCTAATCAATTTCTTTGTTGCACAGAGCGATAGACCTTCACTTCAGTAACACTTACAAATGCCAAACCTTCCCTATTTATTGATATCTGACAGTTTTTACATAGAGATATGTTCATACCCATACATAATAAGCCGGTGTTCTTACATTTTATCCTACCCGTCAGATTATGCTAGTGTACCAACACTGTATTTGAATGGTTTTGAGGTTGGGGTTAGGCATTAGGGTGATATTACAGCTTCATATCACACTAATCCACATTAAAATTTACACTGTAACAAAATCCGATGGGTAGCATATTGCGTCAAAATGTGTTTGAATGGGAGGTGGGACAATCTGACAAGGTACGACAAATCAACAGAACACAGAATTATTCAGTCATTCATTCATTTTCTTTTCGGCTTAGTCCCTTTATCAATCTGGGGTCGCCACAGCGGAATGAACCGCCAACTTATCCAGCATATGTTTTGCACAGTTGATGCCCTTCCATCTGCAATCCATCACTGACAAACATCCATACACATACATACACTACAAACAATTTAGCCTACCCAATTCACCTATCCCACATGTCTTTGGACTGTGGGGGAAACCGGAGCACCCGGAGGAAACCAACACCAACACGGGGAGAACATGCAAACTCCACACAGAAATACAGAGGTTTGAACTTGCGACCTTCTTGCTGTAAGGGGATTGTGCTACCCACTGCGCCACCCACACCAAATTACATACAATACAATTTCAACAACAAAGATGTCTTATTAATGAATATACTTTGATGAAGAGTTTTCCAGAATTCACTGTTATGAAAACCTTAGACTGAAATATAGTATATCAAATAAAACTAAAGAATTATATTGAGCTTGACTTCATCCAGCGCTCATCCAGATATTTGTAGATGTTTATGCAAATTAGCACGTTTATTACAACAATGCCCTTTCAGCATATTTAAAAATAACATTTTAGAAAACAGATGGGTCACAGCTGGAAGGGCATCCGCTGCGTAAAACATATGCTGGATAAATTGGCCGTTCATTCCGCTGTGGTGACCCCAGATTAACAAAAAAATTTAAAAATGAATTTTAGAAAACATATAATAGAAAGTTTATGAATCTTAACACAAGACTGGTGGGAATATGGGTAATATTATGATTATGTTTAATAAATTATTTGCTCTGTTCACCTGCAGTGTCTAAAAAATGATAGCCATATTTGATTTATTTGATTTATTTTTTTAAACAATTATATATTTTTAGTATTATTTATAGCTTTTTTTCTGTCACCCCATTATATTATTTAATATATTTAGTTATTGTCCATTTGACGGTGTACTTTTATTTTATCCGTGGCTACAGAGCGAAATACAGAGTACAAATGCTAATAACTAATTGCATTAATTTATGCTACATGGGTCACGTATGACGACAACATGAGATGTTCTGCAATCTGTAGGTCCTTGTTATGATCTCAGGCTGTAATGACAGTAAGATCCACGTGGTGGCAGAAACACACAACAGTGAATAGTTTCTTTAGCACAACTGCTTCTCTTACAGTAACTCACATTACTTGTACAACTGTTGTGATTAACTGGGTAATGATTTTTATATCCACAACATTTATAGCATAACTATGTATAATAGTAATTACATACAATTATTATATTCTAAACATTTTATTGCAGTTTATTACATGTTGTTTTTATATCATTTTGCAAGAGAATTTGTGACATCTTGATTTCCCATTTCATAAAATCCTCAATAAATAAATAATTCACAGGGCCTGGAAACAATTTCACTTGGACTTTAATTCCTACAATTGAATTTCATAAAGATGATTCGAATCTCCTGATGATATGAGGGAAACATTTATTTATTTAGTCATTCATTCATTCATTCATTCGTTTATTTATTTATTTATTGCGTTTCATGTATTCATGCAATGCAGACACAGAAAATAAGGTCCATATATTCTGTGCAATTTAGGTTTTTTATTTACTTTGAACTTCGTTGATGTCACTTGTTATTTTGCTGATAATATACCCTGAATCACAAAGTTTGTCTTATGTTGCAGGGTTGTAATTTTGGCAATCGCTAAAAAAAAACATTGTTTGGGTCCAAATTATTGATTTTTTTTATTTTTTAATCATCTTTTTTTTCATGTTTTTTTAGGATTTTCATGTACAAAATAATTTGTAAATTTCCTACTGTAAATGTATTAAAAATATGTAATAAGTAGTATATTACACTGTTAAAAAAGACAACTTTAAATGTTATTTTCTGAATATTTGATTATTTGAAACCTCAGATGAAAGCTTTTCAAAGAGTTGATAATGGAATATAATCAATAGAAAGATTATTTATTCAGCTTTCATATGATGTATACATCCCAATTTCCAAAAAATTACCCTTATGGCTGGTTTACAGCTTGTGGATCACGTATTATTGCTATTTCAATTGGTTTGAATGAGTTTTTATTTTTGTATTTTCCATTTTGGATACATTTCATGTGTTTTTCTTGTCAGATTTTTACAAGCTCTTGATTGTTGTTCTATTTTACTTCATTCATATGTTCATTCCTCCATTCGTTAATTTTCTTTTTGGCTATTAATCAGGGGTCGCCACAGCTGAATGAACCGCCAACTTATCCAGCATATGTTTGACACAGCGAATGCCTTTCCTTTTTGGACACTCTTGCATTCACACACATACACTACGGCCAATTTAGCTTATTCAATTTTCCTATAGCACATGTCTTTGGACTGTGGCGGAAACCAGAGCACCCGGAGGAAACCCACGTGAACACAGGCAGAACATGCAAACTCCACACAGAAATGCCAACTGACCCGGGGCTCGAACCAACATCCTGAGGCAATCATGCTACCCACTGCACCACCGTGACACCCAATTTTACATATTAATTTGAGTAATTTTACTACATGTACTACTGACATACAGGCCCATAGCCATCCAGGTGAAAGGGATGGTTCTTTATTCTCATAAAGTGGACCTTTTCGAGATTATAGGCCTCATTTAGGCAACTATTTAATTTTGAGATGTAAATTCTGCATTCTAGTCACATTTTAAGCCACTACTTTAGCTGAAACAGACTGTCTGATGGTCATCATAATAAAAAAAAGTACATTTGAAAATTCATAGATGACATCAGTAGTCAAAATAACCTCTAAATTCGTTTTAATATCAGTCGCTTTTGGTGCTTCACACCTTTTCATTGGTCATTTTTTGTTCCAAGATTCAGAATGAACTTGTACAATATTTTATCTATTTAAAAACAATACAGTAGCGATTTCTCGCACATCTGAATGTAAAAATAACTGTTTGCATTGAACAAATCTGATTAGTTGAAGTCACACCGGAGCGACAGCCAACACAGGATTCCACTTGGTCTTAAAACCTTTGGTCCCACTTTATATCAGGTGGCCTTAAAGGGCCACGAAACACCAAAACACATGTTTTGAGCTGTTGACAGTCATATATGTGTCCCACGCTGCTATAAACACTATTAGGACACATTTAATTGACTAAAAAATTAAAATTGGTTGTTTTTGCGGTATTTCGAGCAAATTCGTTCTTCCGGTTTGAAACTAATTTTTGAGGCTGCGTCCCGCTGATGAGATCCATGCGTGTATTCCAGCGTGGAGAGTGGACGTCTGTAACGGCGAGAACATTCTGACGTCACTGAGCGTGGGGCATTAATTCATGAGATATCCTTTGTTCAAGCCAATCAACGCGCTCTAATGTGTATGCGGTGCAACTCATTAATATGCACGAGAGCTTCGAAGACTGTGTGTACGTGTTGCAGTGTCCAGACGGCAGGGACGCCACGTTGTGCTTCCAAAACAAGTGGAAGAAGAAGAATTGTTGGGGGTCACAGGTCGCCAGTGTTGTGTTTATGTGCTGCAAGGAAGGTTTAGTTTACATTTCCACTATGAGAGCGCAGCTGGACTCACGCGCGCGCAGCGGAAATGCATCTGTAAGAAACTTATTTTTTCACCCGAGAGCTTTCTGCATCTGGAAATGGTGAAATAGGGATTTGCAGCTCGTCTCCTTTTAAAACAGACGCCGCTCCAGTTCATGTGGATTGTCCTGGTCTACAGATATGATAAGCGATCAGTTCTCTTTGTTTGTTTATTCAGATGGCGAAGTTAGTTCGTAGTTAGTTAGTAGTTCGTAGAGTTCGTAACTCTGTCAGTGTTTAAAGACAGACCTTTGTCAAAATGATGAACTGTTACTGAGTTTACAGAACGTTAATATCCGTACAATATTAAAGACTGAAAGATCCGCTGTAAATTCTGCTCTCCGAGTGTAAACACTGCAGTCAAACAATTACTTTCGTGTAGAATTTTCGCCGCATTTTGTGACCGGATAGTGTGAGGAGGGTTTTTTTATTTCTCCCTTACGCCGCGCGGTATCAAACACTCCATTAAAACAACACTCTTAATAGTTTCTCACACCTCGTTTGTCATGGGGGACACGCAGGAAATGTTCCTGGATTAAAGTATAAGTGCCAAACTGCTGTTAAAGTCGACAAATTAATAATTTGGCAAATAATTCGATGACTGATGTCAATGTAAACAGTCACTGTCTTTCTCCACTGCGTCTGTGTGTGTGCGTTGCTTGTTTGAAAATGAGTGCGTGCACAAATGGAAACTCCCATTATAATGCGAAACCTTCCCTCATTCCCTCCCCCGACACTCCCACCTAAAGAGAGCTGGACACACCCACTGTCCTGAGCTTTTCCAGACTGTAGGTGTGAAAACACCCAGCTGAGACAGGGGGGTTTCGTGGCCTTTTAACTACAAACAAACCAAGGCCCTGTTTACACTAGTGCGTTTTCGTTTTAAAACGCATAAGTTTTGATACGGTTATGCCATCCGTCCACACTACGCCGGAGTTTTCGAGGTGCGATAACGGAGCGTTTTTAAATAGATGGAGAGAGCATTTTCATTCTGAAAAGCTGCTGCAACGTCTCAGTGTGGATGGAGGGAAACGCATACTTTTGAAAACAGAGGCATGGCTGCTGAGACCCGCTACGTGATTGGGGCTTTGGGTCATTGTGTATCCTTCCCTTATTCGTCAAGCGCACGTGGCTATATCGTCACCGGCAGACCAGCCTTCACTGTAAACACTGCATTTTCGATAGGCATGGATGTTTTATATTCATTTGTTACTTTAAGTAACAACTTGACCTCGTCGTCTGTCCACAAAAAGACCTCTCTTGCTTTCTTTACCATCGCGTTCATCGTTCAACCAGCGTTTGTTGACCAACAATAACCAAATGCCGAGCGAGACGCATGCTTCCTGTTTATACTTGAACGCGCATGCCCAGAGTGCGCGAATGGTCACGTCATATACATTTCTGGTGGAGTAGTGAAGACGGAGATCTGTTGAGACGCTGGGTGAAAACGCTAGTGTGGACGCGGATCGTTTTCTTGCTAAAACGCCGTTTTAAAACCAAAACTCACTAGTGTAAACGGGGCCTAAGGACAAGTTTGGTGGTATCGGTAGGTTTAAGGGTGGGTTAAGGTGTAAGGGATGGTCAACAGTGTATTTACAAATGTAATTACAGAAATTAATTACAGATACAGGTATTTAATCAAGCATAAGTACAATGTAAAAACATGTATCTACACAATAAGTACATTGTAAGGAATTATTAATTGTGGTGTAAGTACATAGTAGTTAAGGCCACTTAATATAAAGTGAGACCAAACCTCTTTCTATGGGTTATTTACCCTATTTATGATGGCATAGCAATGTCAATGAGGCGTGGGTCTTTCGAACCACCCGAACCTGCCCTGGCTGCGGGTCTGATGTATTATGTATACACCAAGCTTAAATAAATGATAAATATTGATTAGTCATCTTAGGGCGTCATGGTGGTGCAGCGGGTAGCATGATCGTCTCACAGCAAGAAGGTCGCTGATTCAAGCCCCAGCTGAGTCAGTTGCCATTTCTGTGTGGAGTTTGCATGTTCTCCCCGTGTTCACGTGGGTTTCCTCCGGGTGCTCCGGTTTCCTCCAGTCTAAAGACATGCGGTACAGGTGAATTGGGTGAGTTAATTGTCCGTAGTGTATGAGTGTGAATGAGTGGGTTGCAGCTGGAAGGCGTAAAACATATGCTGGATAAGTTGGCGGTTCATTTCACTGTGTTGACCTCAGATTAATAAAGGAACTAAGCCAAAAAGAAAATGAACGAATGATTGATTAGTCAACTTTCAAAAGTATGTTATTTTTTATTTCACGGTTCAGTTGCCAGTGCTAACCCAGATCAGTATCACTTGTGAGTGTCTTTATTCTGCGCTCTGTGTCATGAATGCTGGAATGTTCAAAGTTCCCAGCGACACACCTCAGGTGGAGCTGCAGCTTCAATAACATTTATTTCGTCATTATCTGAAAATCTGGGCTTATTTGTGTGACTGACAGCTTCGGGCAAAACTAAAGCGGAGGATTAATTTCTGAGAAAACATTTTTATGTTTGTCTGTGCTCTTAAAAACGATTGAGTTTCAAAATAAGTCCTACTCGGCATGAAAGTATGCGAGAGATATCTTTCATGGGTTACAAATTACAATTACAGAGTTACAAATCACTGAGGAAAAATGGCGCATTGCATTTACTAAAAATGTTTCAAGGTAAGTGGTTGCAATCATTGTAAATCGGCTGAATTTAATTAAGTTGAACATGATTAAATTGAATTAGTTTGTTTAAATGCAGCCCACATAAATGGCTTGCAACCATTTACCTTAAACTAATTGAGTAAGTCCAATGAATAATTTTCTCAGTGTAATTGAAGCCGATTAGCATTCTGGAAACTGTCAGAAATAAGGTTACCTTCATGGAAAACAGCGTATTTGATTCATTCAGTCAGAAAATCTCTGTGACTGAAATGTAGGAATGGGCGATACTGCAAAATTTAGTACCGATCCGATACCAAGTAAATACAGGGCCAGTATCGCCGATATCGATACCGATAGTTTTACATTAAAAAGCATGCACTTGAACCTAAATGTACTTTTCTGTAGGGGAGAACAGTGTGTGATGATTTATGAGTTGAGTGCTTTCAAAGCAGCTAAAATTAAACTAAGACAATTTTTTAACACTTTTAAGCCAAATAAAAACATTTTTATCATCGTAAGGATCTGGATTTGCAAACACAAGCTTATTATTAGAGAACAATGATTTTTTTTAAACTTTGCTTCAGTCTGTGGTTGGTTTTTAAGTGTTTTTTCCTACTAACACACTACAGCAAAAGATAACTGACTTAAAATCCTCTTTTAGCTGGTGAAAAACCTACTGTTCTAATCATGTATATTTTAAAATTCCAAAATAAATCTTATAGATAGCAGGTTTTAATGTGCTGAATGTATTGGCTATATTTAATTAGCCTGATGATGAAAGTATTCATTAAAAAAAAAAAGAAAATTGGCATCAATAATACAGAATGTCCTATATAACTGAAATATTAAATTCACCACTGTAGCTAGCTACCTACAGATTCATTGCCTCTCTGAAACGACTCGGCCAGTGACCTCTGTCTCAGGGTTGGCACTGCTGTGGGTCTGTCTGGAGGATTCGCCTCCTCTTCTCTCCTTTTTTGCAGCTCGCCATTCTCTTTTTCGTGTTTTTCTATTTTAGGTGTTTGTGTAGATTTGTGTGGTGTTACCACAGTATCGAATAGACTTTCTACAAACATCGCAGATAGCAATATTTTCGTTTACTGCAGTAAATTCCCCCCAAACAGCTGCTCCTCTTTCTTTCCGTCATCTCAAAACAGCAAAAAGTGCTCGCGCTTTGGCGCTGCTGAGTCACGTGATGAAAGGACAACTAGAGCAGAGAGGAACAACAGTGCATACGAGTTATAAAAGGAGTTGGGTATTTAGAGACATGTCCGCTCTTTTATGAAACAGGAACAATGTACTTTAACGTAAATTAAATAAAAGTATCGATCTCGGAAGGCTACTTATCGATCCGAAATCAATACCAACATTGGTATCGATACTATCGATATTAGGATCTATCCGCCAACCCCTACTGAAATGCGACCTCCAGTGGACAGTAGCAGCCTCCGAAAAGAGACGCAGATTCAGAGATCCACATGAGGTTATTGTTTATCAAATAATATAAATATTACGAGCGTAAACATTAGGTGAGCAGGTTACATTGTAACCCTGTGTCCTAACAACCCGCTGCGTGATAAGCAATTGGGATTTTTGCACCAGACGAAACACGACAGAAATTTAAATACAGCCATTGAGAAGCACAGAATAGTGCACTCACTGCACTCCAACGAAATGATAAGGTTTATAATCGAGTTAACACTTATTAAAGCTCTTTAACATTATTAAATGTTGATACTGAATCACTATATGTGTTTGCTTGCAGTCACAGTTCTAAAGCTCAGTTTTGAATGGTTTATTTTGTTTTCATGATCTGAGGTGAATTTTATATATTAATTTGAGTTATTTTACCACATGTACTACTGACATACAGGCCCACAGCCATCCAGGTGAAAGGTTCTTTATTCTCATAAAGTGGACCTTTTTGAGGTTATAGGCCTCATTTGGGCAACTATTTAATTATGAGATGTAAATTCTGAATTCTAGTAACATTTTAAGCTACTACTTTAGCTGAAATAATCTGATGGTCATCATAATAAAAAAAAAAGTACATTTGAAAATTCATAATAACCCGGAGGAAACCCCTTACCAACATGGGGAAAACATACAAACTCCACTGAAATGCCAACTGGCCCAGCGGGACTTAAACCAGCGACCTTCTTATTGAGAAGCGACAGGGCTAAACACTGAGCCACCATGCTGCCCGCATTGCAAATGTAAATTGTACAGAAATGTGGTTGTTGAATGTGTGAATAAACAGGATAACATGGGTGTGTGTTTATGTGTTCAAAGGGATAGTTCACACACAACTGAAATTTGTGACATCATTTACTCACCCTTCACTTAACACAAGCCTACTTGGGTTTCCTTTTTTCTGTTAAACACAAAAAGCTGAAAACCTGTAATCATTGACTTCCTTATTTGTATTTCCTACTATGGAAGTCAATGGTTATCGGTTTCTTTTGTGTTCAGCAGAAACTCAAAGGTTTGGAACCACTTGAGGGCGAGTAAACAATGAGTAGGTTTTCTTCTTTTATCCGTCTAACTATCCCTTTAAGATAAATGCAAGATATTTTCCCTTTTCACTTTGTTTTGTTTAAATCTCTTTTTTTTTCCATTCATTCATTTTCCTTTTGGCTCAGTTTTTATGTCAGAGGTCACCACAGTGGAATGAACCACCAACTATTCCAGTATATGTTTTACAAAGCGGATGCCCATCGAGCCAAAACCCAGTATTGGGAAACACCAATACACACTCATTCACACACTCATACACTACAGCCAGTTTAGTTTATTCAATGAACCACCAACTTATCCAGCTTTTCAACTTATCCAGCTTTTAACTTATCCATGTTTTTTTTATGCCTTCCAGCTGCAACCCATCACTGGGAACACATCCATACACACTCATTCACACACATACACTACAGACAATTTAGCCTACCCAATTCACCTATACCACGTGTCTTTGGACTGTGGGGGAAACCGGAGCACCTGGAGGAAACCCACGCCAACACAGGGAGGACGTGCAAACTCCACACAGAAATGCCAACTGGCCCAGCCGGGACTTGAACCAGCTACCTTCTTGCTGTGAGGTGACTGTGCTAACCACTGAGCCACTGTATCTCTTTTTTCCCCATTGTAATTTATTAGATTTAGTTATATCATAACATGTTATAACACGGGGAGAACATGTAAACTCCACACAGAAATGCTGACTAGCTCGGGAAGAGGCTGAACCAGCGGCGTTCTTGCTGTGAGGCAACAGTGCTAACCACTGGGCCGCCGTGCCGCCCTACCAGAGAAGGGGAGGAGTTGAGGTGGAAGGGGGGATTCTTCAAGACAAAGATGACCGGAGTAGAAAGCTCTGGTAATTTATAGTGTGTCAGGATTCGTCTGATTGGTGCAATATGCTGAGCTGATGTGGTACCAGCTGTGTTCAATCATAAGCACGTGATCCTCTCGAATTTAGTTTATAAATAAACCACACATTTTTTCATTGTAATTTATTACTTTTAGTTATATTTGCACTTGAAGTTAAACTATAGACACAATCATGGTATGATCATTATAATTACCATAACGATCTTATTTTTTAACGCATTTGTGTTTTCTTCAAATATAGTGTAACATATCTGGTATGTAACTGCTAGCCAAAACGGCAGTGAAGAGAATTGTTTTCACCCGAAAACTGAAAGAAAATATCAGTGCTGATGTCACGCTACTGAAAGTGCACTGTCAGCATAATGAAAGAGAAGCTCGATTAAGCATGTGAAGAATGAACGCTGAATAATAAAAGAACTTACGACAAAAGCACAAGTGTGACCAGTAGTGAACGCCCACATTTATGACTTTTAAAAGGGGGGAAATGGAACAGTTTGTCCTTTTCTCGTCTTTAGAAATGCAATCCGATGCGTAATTCAGTGCAGGGAGGGGCGACTTTGGTCCTGGGGGGCCATTGTGTTGCAGAGTTTTCCTCCAACCCTATTCAAACGCACCTGAAACAGATTTAAGCAACAGGCTTGAAATCGAGAAAATTAGCACGAAACCGCACACGAGAATCAACAGCGAAACTCGTAACTCAAGCCATGTTTTGATGCAGTGGCACAGCTGTAATATTTCAGACTCGTGTCCTATCAGTATCAGACAAGAAGGTCACAGCAAGGCAAAGATCTGACAGAGATACAACATCACAATGTGCAGACATATTGTAGTCTTCATCATCATGTGAACAAAGAGCGTATTAGGTTCTGTTCCGCTGGGGATTATTTGCTTGGACTCTGTGATGCTGTCTGGTGTGCGGAGTGGCATTTATCTTATTAACAATTAAAGGTCATGTTCAAGTCGTGGGTGTTTAAGCTGGATAAAGCAGTCCACGGATTGATAAACAAAGCCATAAGTAGGCGATATCAAGTAAACGTTTGACCAAAAAAAAAAAAAAAAAAAATGCTGACATCACTATAATACCCTATATCTACTCAATACATTTGAGGTAACAGATTACAAGCAATATTATTAATTAAATCCAGCATATATCTATTGAGTAACAATTAAATTAGCTTATTTGAAATTAGTCATTTTAAATGAGTAACCACAATTCAATTCATCTTTATTTAGCGCATTTAAAATGTAAATTCATAATAGAGGAATGTAGCCTGTCGATGTCTGTTACAAATCTAGGAGTCGTGATTATCAGTTGCCTCCAGCAGTTTTTTTTTTACAAAAGCAGCAGAATGTAGAGTATTGAAAGTATGTGGATGTCTGAGGTCTGTTAACGGAAGATAGCATCATAATACACCACCTGGTGCTACAGTACCCATGCTACAGTACACCAACTCATGAGAACAAGTAAACGAGGTAGCATCCAAGAGTGTAGCATTTAATGCCAATGGCTTCATTAGTTGTGATTGTCATCCCAAGGCCTCCAGAGACTATGCAGCACCACGGATGTGACCCAAGACCCGCGACGAGACGATCCCATGGTTCCATAATCCTGGACCACGCTGTATCCTGAGCAGCTGCTTGAGACTGATTCCTGTGACCCTCCAAGGACAGACGAGTCTCGCCGACCTCCAGTGTTCTCCAGCACCTAGACTGCAGCTCTACAAGACGTCTGGCCTTTGGAGAAATGGTCGTGCCCAACTGAGCCTGGTTTCTCTCGAGTTTTAGTTCTTCACTTTCGCCAGTTGTTGAAGTTTGTTCCTTGCCGCTGTCGCCAATGGCTTGCATGGTTCGGGACCTGGAGAGCTGCGCATCGATGGATTACTCTTCAGTGTTGGACACTCAGTAGTGAATATTAAACCACACTAAACTGAACTCCAACACTAAAAAACTGGACTGACACTGTTTCAATCTACTATAATCGTCTATGTGAAGCTGCTTTGACACAATCTACATTGTAAAAGCGCTATACAAATAAAGGTCAATTGAATTTAACAAATTGCAATTACGAACATCTATTCTGCAATTTTGAACCGTAAGAATTGGCATTAATTCTAACAATTATTATAGCCACAGTGCAGATCGGTAAAATGCTGAACTCAAAAATATGCTTGGTCCTTTCAATCCAAATTTGCACTCAAATAGAATTCAATTAAACTAAATAGAATTTTAGCCAGCAGTGGGTTTTGGCCATTATTTGAACTCAAATTTCCTAGCAGTCACACAACGTCATAAGACATTACCATTAGATTTAGATTGAGTTAGATTTTGGTTGTGATGTCAGGTGACCAAATTCAACATCTAGCCAGCTTCCACAGACATCGTTATTTTGATGTCCAATAACAACGTCAAATGAAGCTGATATTTGCTTCATTTTATGGCCCGTTTCCACTGAGTGTTACGGTACGATACGCTTTTAAGGCTGTGTCAACTGTCTAAAAGCATACCGAACCGTACCGTACCACTTTTTGGTCACCCATTGCAAAGGGTACCAAGGGGATGAAAAGGCGAAGCTAGATGTGCAGCTGAACGCTATTGGTTTACAGATATACGTCATTTGCTCGCGCAACAAGCCTGAAACAAGAATGAAAACAAAAGGACCCGCCATGTTTAATACACAGCCAAGAGACGTTACACCGAAATAATATAAACGTATAATAACGAGCCATGGTTGACCTGAGCTCAAACGAACCTTGTCGTCATCTTGAACAGCCACAAAGCCAAGAAGAAGAGCAGATTCTCCCCCATTTTTACGAGCCCGTCTAAAGCGCAAGCGGATTTGCCTTCTCACTTGAGCCCGCATGTGCATCAATATTTGAAATGTTTTAACATGAAGAAACTGCTGGACTAACCTGGACTATTGTGAACTTGGAATGACGAAATTACTCTCTAACGAGAGGCTACATGTGCTGGTGAAGATTACAGACACAGATGAGAAGTTTGCACGGACTGTGGGCTGTATTTCGTGTTGTTTTTGAACCTAAATAAGGCATAAATGTCTGCTGTGTGTAGTTTTTCTGTGCTTGATAACATATCGGATACTGTAAGGGGCTGTATGTGTTCACATATGCTGCATTTATTTATTTATTTTATATAATCGTGAACAGTAGGCTGTTTCACATTATTGATCTGCAGTTATAATCAGATCATGTTCATAGAAACATGATTTGGGAACGACCCGTAAAGCTTTACTGTAAACATTTCGTCAAGTGAAAATGACGTGGACTGAAACTTTCTGTCGTACACCACGCCCAACAAAAGAGTACCCTTTAGCAGTG
>CAIGQQ010001014.1:3514851-3536050 GCA_903798035.1 Danio albolineatus | reverse complement strand
CTTTCTGTCGTACACCACGCCCAACAAAAGAGTACCCTTTAGCAGTGGAAACGCAAGCCTGATAAAGGTGACCAGTACTGACCTGTGCCGTACCGTACCACTCAGAGGAAACGTGCCATTAGGTTTTGTTAGAAAGTGACCAAAATCTTAAACCAACGCCATATTGATGTCAAATGCTGACATTTAAACCGCGGTCACTCATATGCATGCGACCAGAAACACAAGCTTGTGCGACAAGTTTCGCAGTTCACTTCGGTGGCGTGCTCTGCAAAATCGCAACACGTGACTGCGCAAGACCAATCGAAGATCAACACATGACCTCTCTGGACAGAAATTGATTATATATATCAAATCACTTGCTTTTTACACGTCTAATAATCTTGATTAATCCTACCCCTTTTCGCAGCGCCGTACGTCAGAATTTCACATGCTCAAACTTTAATGTGACCACAGCATTATTCGGAAGGTATAGCAACTAAAATCCATAGATGTCATAGTGGTAACACAGTGTCAAGCTGTAACATAATTAAACAATGATATTTGGTTGTTTGGTTTGTGGGAGAGTGACCAAAACTCAATGTCAACGTTGGGTTCTGACATCAACACGATTTTCATTTGCACGCAAAACAATAGTATCTGGATGCAGACTTGGATTTGCAAGCCTGGACTGCATATCTGACTTGCAATGTTAGACACAATGCACTCAATGGAGCTAGCAACGTCACTGTGAGGGGTGGGGTTACGAATGTGCATTAAAAACCATTGCATGCAGCTCACTTTGCAACTGCACCAAGTCTGCATCCTCTCACCCTCTCACCAAATATGAAATGCCCCAACGACGTTGTGGTACAACGTCAATCTGACGTCATGTTCCTGCAGGGTTGAGTATAATCTATGAAAAAAAACGTCTGTGTGAACAATCCTGTGCTCACATATTCATGGCTATTTTTGCTCTTCAAACTGGGTTTCGTAACAAGTTTCGGTCTTTAGTGATTGAGTGGCCACTGAGAACATCAACTAGCATAGAGAGCTCCCATCGGGCCGAGCCATTTGAGCCACAGGAAGGGAAATTTAATATTTGCAGTGATCTCCTCTATTCATTCAGTGCACACACTTTCCTTTTCTGAAGGTTGAGGCTTTGTGTTTGCCCCAGTCATCTATAAATAAAAGCCAATCCAGAGCTCTCAAAATAATGCCAAAATCACGTCCCATCCAACGTCCCTATTCAACTTATTGTGTGAAGATCTCATGTTTATTTTCAAAGTCATGAAATGTGAAGTCATGAAATGAGTTTGGGATGTTTTTTTTCTCCTTTGTGACTGGTTATTATTAAAAGGTTTTAAAAGGTAACACTTTATTTTGATGGTCCATTTGAGTGGCGATACTGACATTCAACAGACATTTAACTCATAAGTAGGCCCACACGGAATTTGCGCGGATTCCGCAAATTTTTAGCCCATCATTGATTCCGTTTATATACTGATGTAAAAGCATGTAAATGTATATCTGTTCAGTTTTTACATTACTGTCAGTAATAATACTGACTAATATGAAAATAATTATATGATTTATTTACAATACAGATTGTAAAGTCATATTTTCTGTCTTTTATTAGATATTTTATATGAGAGACTCGCTTTGTTTACCAAATAAATCAGATCTAATTGGATTTGCATTGTAAACAATACAAGTAAAAAAAAAGGTATTTATTTCACATTAATTTTTAGTTATGATCCTCCCAAAATCATTCTGCATAAATTCGCAGATTTTTAAATACATTTTGCGCAGAAATGGCAAAAAATGTCCGCAGATTCCATCCAAGAAACTTTGCAAACAGACCATCAAAATAAAGTGTGACCAATTAAAATACACAAATGCAGTGTGCCGATCATTACTACAGAACTTTATTACTTTATTGGATAACTTTCCTACAGAAATTTAAAGCACACTCTTTAACCAAATGGCTGTTTGTTGGATTGAAACCACTTTGTTTGTGAGTGATATGATAACAGTTTAACAGGTTTCTGAAGGCCATGAGCACTCAAGAACATTAGTGAAAGAAAAGATCTACCAGTAGTTACTTAAAAATAAAAAAAACAACAACAAAAAAAAACATCTGCACTTTAAAACTGGGCAGAGATTAATATAGTTCTGAGGGGCTTTCCACAAAGAATTAAGAAAGCCATGATAACAGAAAATCACATCTTGACCCAGTTTCACAGCATCCGGTCACACACCAGCCGACTGAAGGAAAGCTTCTTCCCACAGACTATCAGGCTGATGAACATTTAAAGAGCTCATATGGTGGGTTGAGAACGGTTAAATTTCACTTTTTGAAGTCCCAAACAACAGGATGATATGTATGCAAGGTTAAAAAACACTTTCAATGTCTTATTATATCTATTTATTTTTACCTCATTTTCCCACCGACTCCCATATGAATCGTCTGAGCGAGTCTTTTTCCCCAAGCACCTCCTTTCCGTGACGCTACCACGTCACGTCCTTTACGTGACAGCAGCCCAATGCCAGAACATATTGAAAAACATCACTGCAGTTGTACAACAGCGTATGGCTATATTCTTCATCATAACAACAAACATTCAGTAATAATTAACACTTCATGGACTATTGTAAGCCAACAAATAGTTTCATTCGGCAGTAAGCTAAATGGCTACCGCTACATGCTGCACGGAGCAAACACAATACAGACAACTACATTCATATTTACCTTGTTACAGTCAACACGACTGGAAGAACACGCAGGTCCAAATAAACTGGGTATTGATCCATCCTTTAACAACAACCGTGCAACAAATCCCGCGTCGTAAGCTGGTAGATTTGTGTAGCTCTCTTCAGAGAGATGACGCGAACACAGCACCGTGTTGGGGATGTAATTCTCAGGTATTTTACGAAAAAAACCTCAACCACTCCAGGTAGGGAAAAGAGATTTCCAGGTAGGGAAAATAACACAGCTTTTCCCTCGCACTTCAGAGCACAGCGTCTGCGGGTCATGATTTAGCCGGAATGCCGATAAGTTTAGTAAAGTTAGCAGCAGTCGTGTTTTCCGGATCAATAACTCATGACCGAAACATTGTTCCTACACAAACAGCACCTCTTTTCAACCGTCGCAATGTATACAATCACCTACAACCTTAGTTTCCTAAAAATTAGCTTTCCTACGCGCTGGACGCATTATATTAAACTCTGTGCAGGCGGCAGAGAGACCGGTCCTTAGGGACCGTCTACAAAGAGCAAAACGCGAAAACCAATACTATAAAAGCTGTCAATAACTTCTCTCTAAATCTTTATACTGCCATCAAACAGTATAAAGATTTACTTAGATATTACTCAGATCACACGTCACTGCTGTCCCGCTGGTTATGCTACAACACTTACTGCAATACAGTGCTTGTTGTCATCCACTTTTTCTTCCTGTCTGTGGGCGGGGCCGGGCAGTTCAAATTTCCCGGGTCTGCGCGCGCAACTAGTATGTTTTGCGTTGACGTCAAGCCGAAACGGCTAAAGACTCGTTCTAATAACGATTCATTTAAACAACAATGAGTCGACTCTTTTATATATGAATCAATCATTTTAAACACTTTGCACTTTCAGATTTAAGCCTTAGCTGGACATTTCACTTTACTTAGAGCTGTGTAACACTGCATGGAAGGTCATTTTCAAAAATCCATAATATGGGCTCTTTAACACACCTCACACAAACTTGTTTCATACCACTCACTGCACACCATCAATATGTAGCATACACATCACTTTAATCAATCCATAATTAAAACAATACTGTCTCCAACCAACACCTATTCATTGCCTCTTATGTCAACATTTCCAATTGTACGTTGCTTTGTTTTGTGTCGTTATATTTGCACTATCTGCATCTGCACTGTCTGGAGCCAGCACCTAAGCTTTTCACTCATCATAGCACACGTGCTGCTGATGATGTGACAAAAGTGATTTGACTTGAGTTTAATCAGTAAATCCTGTTTTAGTCTGTTCGTTGATCCTGTTTGTTGACATGTCTTGGTCCAGGATCAGAATGTGCTGCTATGTCAAGCCCGGTGTGGTGTGTAAGTGCAAGCCCACTATACTGTACTGTAAGTGCAGACCACATGATTGATCACAGAATCTACGAGAATGCAAATATGGAGAAAACCTGACTAAAAAGAAAAAGAAAAAAAGTGGTAATTCACTAGATCTCAGAACTCCCATTACTTGCAGGGAGTTAACAAATACAAGGTGGTGAAATTGTTTAGTTTGCCTTAAAAGGAACCCTGGGACAAGACCTGTAGGGCTGAATATAAAATGTAAATAATGCCTTATTGCGAAATTTGTTGAGAAAAAGCAACATTTACTGTATTAAAAATGTATAAAATAATAGTAAGTCCACATTTACTTTGGACCATGGACATGGCCATTGTTTATGTAATTTGCGTGACCCACCTTTGGCGTTACATTAATTCCTATTCTTAACGCACAAAAACTTGACAAAATGCTTCTACTTTGCCAAAATCCACTTTAGTTGTAATTATTAGTCAAAGGGATCTTGATCCTCACTCGATTTTTTTACTCCATAAAGATTAACATTTAAACATTTCGCTCCTCCAGACATTGAGTGAAATTTAAATGGAGTAAAGTAACCAATAAACATGCAGGCGCTTGTCAACATCAGTTTTTATTCCTGCATCCATCTTAAACTGGAATAAATGTGGATTTTTTTTTTAGTAACGTAACGTGTAGTTTATTTCTTTATATCTACAGTATGAAAAGGCATTTACATTAGATTCCCTATAGATCCTTTAAATGTGACCAGTGGATATTAATGTTATGCTGGAAACTGATCAAAGGTTCCAAACCCTTACCAACTTATAATTTAATTACTACATTTGATCAGTTTTGTTAATTTCATCTATTTAATCTTTCAATTCTTTCATAAAGGGTTTTTTCCCCCTTTGATTAAATTGAAGCTGCAAACTTTTCGAACAAACTTTTAAACAAATTTGAAATGGCCATTCATACAAATATATAATACCTGTACATATTCAAATGGCTATAATTACAATAATACTATTATTAATAATAATAATAATAATAATAATAATAATAATAATAATAATAAACAAACAATAAATTCCACTGTTGGGACCCCAAATTAAGAGTAAACCGAAAAAATAAAATATAATATTCTTGTGTTGCAACCCCAGATTAATAAAAGGGAGTAAACCGAAAAGAAAACTATCATCATCATCATCATCATCATCATCATCTCCACTGTTGCAATCCCAGATTAAAAAGGAAAACGGAACCAATTAATAAATTAAAATAAAATTATTATACGGCCGTATTATGGAATGGCTGCATAGGACAAATATTTGTACCTTAAAATTTAGCCTGCCTTCATGCAGTCACAGCTACATTCAGCCAGGATAGCTTGCAAAGATGCTAACTTAAGCCAACATCTTTTGGTTAATACTCAGCTGAACGATTATTAAAAAAAAAAAAAAAAAAAAAAAAAAAAAAAAAAAAAAAAAAAAAAAATCTCATCTGCATTTTAAACAGACATAAGGCAAAAAACAAGGTTTAAATATAATTAGTCATTTTATTAAACTTTAATGATATCTTTCTTGACAATTATTCAATAAGACAAATGTTATTTTTTTTTTAACAAACAAAACAATTCA
Organism: Danio albolineatus; assembly: GCA_903798035.1. Lineage (NCBI taxonomy): Eukaryota > Metazoa > Chordata > Actinopteri > Cypriniformes > Danionidae > Danio > Danio albolineatus. The sequence continues at coordinate 3,530,357 of CAIGQQ010001014.1, read as the reverse complement.
CACACACTGGCACACAAGACAAGTGACATTGTAGAAAAGTTAAAGTGCAATCAGGAATGACACCAGTGAACACCTACAAAATCCAAAAATCCTTGAATAAGTCAAAGCAAGTAACGAGTTACAGATAACAAGTCCTTGCTCTGAGGAAGTGATTTAGATTAAATCATAATGCCCAAATCCAGTCAAAAATACCAAAACCACCACCACACCCCACTTCAAACCGCAAAGCATGCAATAAAACGTTGAGTCCATACAACATCGTTAAAACCCCACGCATACAAATCAAACGTCTAAAACCACCCATCACTACAACTACATCAAGACTGTTAGCACTCAATCATGGAAGACATCGTCGCTCTTTGTCCCTTTAAGGAAACTGCTACAGAAAATGAGTTGAGCAATGAACTAATGCTTTGCCGAAACACACTGAAAACATTCCACAACAACATAAACATACATATTCAACCAGCTCTGACTTTAAAAAGACAACCAAAAATGTAAAGTATTGTGTTTTTTTTACATTAAATTAAATAGCATACATTTATCCCACCATTTCGTGGATTGGAGCAGTTTTACAAGAAAGTCAGCACGCAGTACAGGAACGCAAGACTCAGGATCGGGCACATCAGAGACTGGGATAGATCTGCTGCGACGGATGTTGGTTTTAGAAGCCCAGGAGATTTTGTACCTGCTACCTGTGACATCACAACCCTGCCATTGACTGGCTGAACGGATCTAAAAGTGCTGGTCATTAGAGGGGAGTTGCTGGAGCTGTTGATGTAGACCGTTGTACTGAAGAGGTCAATCTATGTTTGTGGGGGAAAATGAAAAATATATAAAAAAAAAAATTCTCCATTGTTTCGTAGGCCTATTTATGGATGGATATTCATGCATTTGAATCCAATCCCCATTCATTTGAATCACTCCATATTAAACCTTTACATACCGTGCATACACAAATACAAAGTGTAATTTGCTAATGCTGGGAGAGGGGAATCATTAGAGTTGGTCATATAACAAAATGTTAATTTTTGTATAACAACTTTTTCTGAAAGAAAACATTCAGTTTTCAGGTATAGGTTAGTAGTCTGAATTCAGCAGTTTTTGTTCCATCAGCTTTAATAACGGCTCTGATTTATAATTGTATGGTTTTGTGGCTTGTACATCACTAAGAAGTGATTTAAATCAACGAAGCAATTGTTCTTGCAGAATAAACCCTTGAATAACAGTCACGCTGCACTTTACGCCTCATCGACTTTCATTCATACACATGTGAATGCGGCAGACCAGAATTGCAAGCTCTCGTAACAAGTTTTGCATTCCGATGCGCAAGCTTGGTGAAGTCTGTATATGCATATATATTATTTCTATTCTAATTAATTAAAAAACACACACACACCACATAGTTTGGCATGCTGTCTCAGGAGAGAGCTGTGGCTGCTATAATAGAAACAACAACAACAACAACAACAACAACAACTAAATAAATAGTTCCACCCCAACAGATTGTTGCTTTACCAAAGGTTTAATTGATAGCGCAAGAACAGGAGTTTGGATAAATTTCCTGACTTTCCTGGCAATTGTTGTTTTTGGCATTTTTTTTTTATAAACCACAACAAAGAGGGGGAAAGAGTATGTATATTTACATTTACTTTAACAAGTTCAATTTATTAAAATGTTCAGTTTTTTTTTTTAAATGTTCATAGGATATTAGCATGTGGTACACCAGCATAAACAAAAATAAATAAAATACAGGTGGTGTAAACGGATTATAAATCAAAACGACCCTAGAATATTTACAAAAATATAGTTTAAGTAAAAATAGAGCACTTGCGCACATTTCGATGTTTTAATGAGCCACAGAAATATTCAAGTGCTTTACGCATACTGAGAGGAAAAAATAGAAATAAAAACGCATTACAATATACTGCAGTACTTTAAAAAGCCAATAGGTGGGGATAAAACCCACGAGTTTCCATACGCAACAGCACAATGATTATTTAAAAAAAAAAATAAGAAAAAAAAAGGTTTTGGGGGGCCGAATTTTGTTAGATTTGACATTAATTGCAGGCTGGAGGGAGGAGGGTGGGCCGTAAATGGTCCAAGAGTTTGAAACACCCGATTTAAATTGATCAGTTCACTTATGACACACGTTTTTGGACTGTGGGAGGAAACTGGAAAACCTGGGGGTGTAAACCCGCAAGAGTACAGGAAGAACATGTAAACTCCGCACAGAAACAACAGCTGGCCTGTTAAGGGTTTGAACCAGTGATGTTCTTGCTGAGGCAACAGTGCTAGCCACTGGGCCCCCGTGCCACCCTATTGAGAGGAAAGTAGGATTCTTCAAGGCGAAGATCACTTTAATAAGAAATGATTTATGGGGAGTTAGGAATCATCTGATTGGTGAATCATGCGTTAGTTGACCAGCAGGGTTCAATTACGTGCTCCTCTCGAAATTAGTTTAACAAACTTCACTTAATTCCAACAACAGCAGACTTTAGCAATGCAGGCAGCGTTTCTTTACAGCAGTGTTGAAAAGAGAATTGAAAAAACACCATCTCTACACAGCAAAATGTGAATGAAACCGTTTAAAATACACACAGTTGTAGTGCAAGCAGTAAGCCAAGCACCATAAATCATGTCACTCATAGATCAAATATAGTAAACATTCACGATGGTCTACAATCCTTTAGGCCAGGGATTGCCAATCTTGGTCCTGGTGGTCCAGTGTCCCTGCAGGGTTTAGTTCCAACTGACCTAAAAACACCTGCCTTGATGTATACCTAGTGAGACCTTGATTAGCGTCTTCAGGTGTTTGATTAGAGTTGGAGCTAAAATCTGCAAGACACTGGCCCTCCGGGAACAAGTTTGGTGACCCCTGCTTTAGGCCTACACTTATTTTACTCACCAAATCCCGGCTGACTTTAATAGGTTCTTTGAAGACAGTCCAGATGACACCTTCATTGCAGTTTGGTGTGGTCAAGGAGCCAAAATACCGGTAGTACTTTGTCCTGTCCACTCCAGAAAGCAGATCCTCCATGGAGAAGTTTCTGAAAAGGTTTGCTTTATCACCTGAAACCGTGCATCGATTTATTAACATCACTGAAACAGAGCACTCTTATTCTCATCCACATGAATCATCCATCCATTACCTGCATTGACAATCCTTGTAAGATACGACGTTAAAGTCTTCCAGCTCTCAGGTTTCCCAGTTTCATTAGAAGCCTGAGGGTGAATTACAATTCCATCATTCAACTAGATTTGCACCTTAAAATGTGAGTAAAAGTCAGTATACCTCAATGAAGACCCCAAGAACTGCCAGTGAATCACTGGTGTTACGTACAGGCTTGTTCACGATATGCAACTGAAACGAGATGGAGCATTTTTGCTTAAACCATGATTTGCTCATTTTCACATGTGGGCGGCCATGATGGAAATACTCAGATGTAAACAACAGCATGGACTGAATGCGTTCTGCCTATTTATCATGTAAAACTTAAGGCTGCTGAATCAGAGAACAACTTACAAACCTAAAATGTACACAAACTGACTTTAATAGCCTCTATTCTCCTTGATTGGTTATACTTTTTGTACCAGTTTCAATATATTAGTACCATAAAAGGTTTCGTTCCAGTCTGAAAGAATACTACAGACCAAAACATAATTGACAATTTTCAGCAGCAGTAATCAAAATGTGCAAGTTTCATTCCATTTAGTGCCCTTGTTTACGTCCTGTACTCCAAATGTTCGCACAATGTGCCATTAGTCAGCCATGATGAACACCTCAAACAAGCAATCATCAAAATTACATCCCAAACAGAAATCTGATGTGCATACATGATTGTGTTCAAATACATTAGCTGGAATTTTAGATGTGCATTTCGGTTATTCCAACAGTTCGAATATCCACCCATCCATTTCTATCCATCTAAATATCTAGCTCTATCCATCCATATCTATTAATCATAATGATCTCTATACATCCATAGCCATCTAAATATCTCTATCCCTCTATTTAACTCCATACATCCATCTAAATATCTATATCCATGTTTATCCATCTAAATATCTATATCCATAACTCAATATCCATCCATCTTTATCATCCATCCAGATCTATGCATCTAAATATTCAACTCAATCCACATCCATAACTCCCCATCCATCCATCCATCCATCCATCATCCATCCAAATATCTCTCCATCCATCCTTATCAGCGTCTGTCCACGTCTATCCATCTAAAATCTCTCTATATCTATTTATCCATTTACATCTATCTGTATCTAGATCCATATCTAAATATCTCTCCATGCATCTATCCATCTAAAATAATCTCCATTCATCCATATCCATCTATCAGTATCCATCCATGTCTATCCATCTAAATATCTATCTCCAATCCATCTCCAACCTATCTGACTCAATATCCATCCATCATCCATCTCTATCCATCCATCCAAATGTATCTCCATCCATATCAGCATCTATCCCCGTCTATCCATCTAAAATCTCTCCAATCTATCGCCATCCAGATCTATGACGCTCTATATCCATCCATCTATAATCCATCCATCCATATCTATCTATCTATTTATTTACATTTATCTGTATCTAGAGCCATATTTATCTAAATATCTCTCCATCCATCTCCAATCGATCTCCATCCATATCTATAACTCAATATCCAGCCATCTCTATCTAAATAGCCATCTCTAATCAATCCATCCACATCTATATCCGTATCTATATCTATCTCCATCAGTTTCTATCCAGGTCTATCCATTTATATATCTCTCCATTCATATATCTATCTAAACATCTCTCCATTCATCCGTATCCATAAATCCACCTATCCATCAACATCTATATCCCTATCTAGCTCATTCATATCTCTATCAATCTAAATGTATATCTCCATCTATCTATATCCATCTACATCTATCCGTCTAAATATCTATCTCCATCCATATCTACCAATCCATTCATCCATAACCAACTCTATATCGCTGTCTCTATTTATAGCCATCAATCTACAGTCTATCCATACAGCAATCAATCAATTTTTTGCAATAGCTTTAAACGCACATGATATTTTATGTGAAATCCAAACATGAACTTGTACCTTTAGCATATATATGCCTACATCAGATCTCTTTACGGGATTGTTTAACCATACCTCCATTGGGAATCGTTTTCCATTCACAGTGTGTTCAGACCCAGGTATAGCACTGCCATTTCCCCAGTGAAGATGAAACTCAGTGCTGGCAAACCGGCCCGGCAGATTACCCCCAGCCACATGCATCTTCTTCTGGTCCAATGTAACTTGAACTTAAAAACCACAACACTGGTTAAACATTCAATAAAAACTTTCAAAATTGATATCATTAAATAAAAGCGACTCACTACTTGTGCCAGTGTTTCCAATTGTAGTTAAAGCAGTGCTGTCGTTGTAGCCGATGTATGTGAAAGAGGTCAAATTAGCATTAGCCTTGACATTAGCAGTTACAATGTTTATAGGAGACTGTTGAGTGCCATTACAGAATTTTTCTGCAATGATGGGCCATCTGACTTCACCTGAGATGAAGAAAAAGCATTGTATGTTAGCATCAACACACATTCATTTGCTAATTTTTACCCATTAGCTTTGCTGGATTACTGGAACTAATAGCCTAGCACACCATGGGGCTGAATGTTGGAATGCTAAAGGGTTAAATAAACATGAAATGCTTTTGAGCAAGTTTAATAAGTTATATTCAATATTAAATAAGCTGATTTCAAGATTTAGGGATCAAATATTTTAAGCACGATCGAAAGTTTGGGGTTGGGGTGAACACTTACTGCATGATGGACTGTGATAACACCATGCTACAAAAGGAAACAAAAAGAGAAAATAACGTTTGAAATGACACATTAATCATGAAAAATGACAAAGCAAACAAATGACTAATGAACAAACACTTACAAACAGAACCTGAAACGCTGCACACCATGTGCAGGACATAAATTGCGAGGCAGGTTAGGACTACGGTCATCTAGTTTTAAAAGAAAGAGAATAATAAAAGCATACAGCAATAAAAGGAACACAAAGGCGGTGTAGTTCTAGTTTTAGCACAATCGGTTGAATAGATTTAGAAATTAATCAGTGGAATATATTTATTTGGATAGTTTATATAGACATCTCAAACAAAACACCAGCATTAATTATCCCACATCAAATTCAGCTAAAGTGACTTTAAATGCATTTTAGTGACTCTCCTCATGTTTAGTGCAAGGCGTTAACAGCCATCTTACCATCTTTAATGCTTAAAATTACTTCAGTCTTTAACAATCACGCTTGACTTCCTCTTTAGCAATGTCAAAACTAGCTTCGCGAACTGAAACTGAAAAAAAACCGCTGATTGGAAGACCTTATAGGTTTTCCTGGAAAGCGCAAAGACATGACTGTCATCAGGTGGATAAAGATTTGAGACAGGCGTCACCTAAATCTTTTAACTGATTAGCACTCTCTTGCTTCAGGTGTTTGGTGCGCTTCCAGCTTTTGATTAAAGTCCATTCAAGAAAAACAGGAAAGATGAGATTTGGACACGCACTGAAATTAAACAGAACGCTTCATAAAGCGTGAGTGAACATGATAAAGGAAGTTGTGAAATTTGTGAGTGAAACAAAACAGTGGAGCATCTTATTCTAATAAAAAAATGTAGGAACATTTTTAATTCAATTAATATATAATATTTTTAATTGTTTCTATGAAAAAAAAACTTCAGAAATAATGTTATACATAGTTTTATTTTTCTGTACCTTACTGCCACTATGCCATCCATTTGCAGTTATTTTTTTATTATCCTGAACATGTCGTTTGGAAAGCTAGTCCTGATAGGGATTTTGTTCTATGAGCTCTTGTTGAGCAACATTTGGGATATTATTTGGCATTACATCCAAAATGGACGCCATGGTGGCGTAGTGAGTAACACGGATCGCCCCACAGCAAGAAGGTCGCTGGTTCGAGCCTATAAGGTCTTCCAATCAGCGTTTTTTTTCAGTTTCAGTTAGTTGGCATTTCGGTTTCGGTTAGTTGGCATTTCTGTGTGGCGTTTGCATGTTCTCCCTGTGGTTGCGTGGGTTTCCTCCGGGTGCTCCAGTTTCCCCCACAAGTCCAAAGACATGTGGTAGGCTAAATTGTCCGTAGTGTATGAGTGTGAATGAGAATGTATGGATGTTTCCCAGAGAAAAGTTGCAGCTGGAAGTGCCTCCGCTGTGTAAAACATGTGCTGGATAAGTTGGCGGTTCATTCCGCTGTGCTGACCCCCGATTAATAAAGGAACTAAGCTGAAAAGAAAATGAATGAATGAATTACATCCAAAACAAAGAGCTTCAAGGGATGAATAATATACCAGTCTTTGGATATGGGATTCTTTAAAGTTTAAACTATGCAGACAAATAATCAGTTCAAGGCACTTAAAGTTAAAAAGCCTTTATTCACATGCTAGTATATTAAACGGCACTCTTATGCACCTACGCGTTGTGACAAAACTCGCCTTCATCAAAGTATTCAAATGAACCCCAGACGCACCTGTTGAACTCTGAATGAAATGGATAGTTCACCCAAAACTGAAAGTTCTTCCATTTAATCACCCTTCAATTGTTATTATTACAAAAACAAAAGGTTATTTTGAAAAATGTAGCACGCCACGGTGGCGTAGTGGGTAGCACGAAGCAAGTAAGAAGGTTGCTGGTTCAAGCCTCGGCTGCGCCAGTTGACATTTCTGTGTGGAGTTTGCATGTTCTTCCTGTGGTCGCGTGGGTGAACTAAATTGTCCTTAGTGTATGAGTGTGAATGAGTGTGTATGGATATTCCCCAAAAATGGGTTGCAGCTGGAAGGACATCCGCTGCGTAAAACATATGCTGGATAAGTTGGCGGTTCATTCCGCTGTGGCGATCCCAGATTAATAAAGGGATTAAGCCTAAAAGAAAATGAATGAATGAATGAATGAAAAATGTGACCGTTGACTTTCATAGTGTTTGTTTTGCCTACCATGGAAGTGAATGTATATCTCCTCAAATGGTTATTCACTTAAAACCTAATAATAATAATAATAATAATAATAATAATAATAATAATAATAATAATAATAATAATTCTGTCACTGGCTCTCATCTTCATATCATTCCAAACCCATAAGTCCTTTACATTCAGGACACCAATTAAAATTTTAAAAGCAAGATCCTCCATAGACAGCAAGGGTCATGAAACATCAATGTATACCAAAAATATAAACACACGCTCATTCAAACAGAGAACCGTTCGGTTATATTTAATAATATTTCATGACATAATTACATTCCAAAACTAAGTCAAATTTATACTGCATTTAAACATGTAGTATACAAACATTCATATGTCAAACACAAGCTTTATATAAAGTCTAAATTATTTCATCTGTTTAAACTAAGGATTTTGATTTGTTTAATCGATATCTTAAAGAAGTGGATTGTGCCTTTCAAAATACAGACAATAGAAGCAGAAATTCAGCAGGTACAAACAGGACTTCAACTGATTTTCCTTAAATCATTTCATGTAACAAGATGCACAATATTACATCAGAGAAAATGTCGATCATGATGAACAAACACAATTAATAAAGTGAACAATGCAGCAGGGAAATAAATTAATTCAATAAAATCACAAACAGTAAATTTACAGGCTACACAAAGTGGACAAGAGCAGTAATAGTGTGAGGGGTGAAATGGATGTGGTGGCTGATGAAGGTGCCGCGGGGGACCCGGTTTGCTCCACCTGAGACTCCACCACTCTGCCGTTCAGCGGCTGAACTCCTCTGAAGTTGTTAATATTCGGAAGTGAAGCACTCGCTATTTTGTCAGACATTGTTGTGCTGAAGCGGTCGATCTGTTTAGGGGTGGGAATACAACAAATGAGCTGTCTTTTTAAAATTAAGAATATGCAGATGATGTTGCGCAGTAATACACAGATGTGATCCTAGATGTGATTAGGTTCCCACTTTAAGCCAAATACCAAATTTTCTGACTTTTCCCTGACTAAAACGCTGAATAAATAATAACACAGGCCACTGTTGTGCTTATATTAATAATATAACATGTGATATTAAAACAGTTATAGCTAGAATATAATTTTCTAATATTTTAAAGAAGACCTATTATGCGCCTTTTCACAAGATGTAAAATAAGTAATGTATATTTCCTTTTCTTATATTTTTAAATACCATTCATTCATTCATTCGTTTTCTTTTCGGCTTAGTCCCTTTATTAATCCGGGGTCGCCACAGCGGAATGAACCGCCAACTTATCCAGCATTTGTTTCACGCAGCGGATGCTCTTCCAGCCACAACCCATCTCTGGGAAACACATCCATACATTCTCATTCACACACATAGCCTACACTACGGACAATTTAGCTTACCCAATTCACCTGTACTACATATCTTTGGACTGTGGGGGAAACCGGAGCACCCGAAGGAAACCCACGCAACCACGGGGAGAACATGCAAACTCCACACAGAAATGCCAACTGGCCCAGCCGGGGATCGAACCAGCGACCTTCTTGCTGTGAGGCAAACGTGCTACCCACTAGGCCACCGTGGCGCCCTATTTTTAAATACCATTTTTACGTTATTATTATTATTTTATTTTATTGTAAAGCACTTTGGATCAACTACGGTTGTGAAAAATTGGGCTCTATAAATAAAATTTGCCTTGCCTTGACCGCCTCACATGTGCAGGAACAGCTGACGGAGGCCATAGCAATGACAAACGGCAGAGGATCGCGAGCTCACAAACGCATTTAAATCTGTAAACAAAGCGTCACGCGTCACGTTTCAACATGGCTTTAGACGCGATTGAGAATATAAAGAGTTAAACAGATACAGTACAAGCCGCGTGGAGCGCTTACAAGTAACAAAACACAATTAAATACACATTTCACAATCTAGAAAAAACAAGCAGGCAACCATTTTACCCGCACTTACTAACACTTGTGAAATGGAGGAAGAAACTGGTCTATGAACCGTGTACTGTTCCTGTCAATCTCTAACAAAGTCCAATACACAGGGGCGTAAATCCCGAGGGTTGTCCCCCCTCCCAAAAAAAAGTAAAAAGCAAATTGCTCTCTGTATTGTGAAAAATATATGCATCTATACCTAAAATAATTGAATATGTAGAAAAAAAAAATGCGTTTAGAAACTGTAGAGTTCCCCCTCCCATTCCTCACAGTGGTTTGGTCCACTGCCTGCTTTCCCGATTCATCTCTACGACTACTCGCACACACACAAGTCGGGTGTGTGGCTGCGGCTCAGTTCTAGATGATCGCCAGTAAGGAGGGTACTTTATTCACTTTAAATAAAGCCATTGTCTTTAATGTTGTTGATACAGACTCATTCATAAATTATTTGTGGTAAAAATGCTGATTACCGATATATTTTCCGTATGTCTGCTATATTAGCGATTGAAGTTAACTTTCTAGCGTTAGCTTGTTGCAAAGTGCAACATACTAATGTCACAATAATAAAATACTAATACTAATACTAATAATACTAATAATAAAATACTAATGTCAATCACAGGCAAAGGAGAAGGAAAATATTGAGGGACAGCAGAGCAGGGTCAGTCAGATGAACAGTGTCAGGTAAGGGTGTGAAGGGATAATGACAGAGTTTTTATTTAGATGAGCAGTTTCTTTAATGTTTTTAGAGATGTGGCTGTTCAGCAGATGAACCTCACAGGCTCACATATTTACAGTATGATCTGTCCATTTAACAAGTGTAATGTAAACAAGTGAGTTATTATCAGTTTAGAAAACATCTCTTCCTGCATTTTCTCTGCTTCAGGAGTCAGTCTGCTGACCGTACACAACATAAACAATCTGAAGAAAAATCTGCTGTCATTGAACCTGAGAAAAACTTTGAAGATAACCATAATGACGCAGTCTCCATGTTGCAATAATAATGATAGAGCCAACGTTTTTAACTGTGGGGACATATCTTCATAAGTACAATTTGACTGTATTATTTGTGTCCCCCTGAAAAAATTGCTCAAGAGTAGTTTTATATTTATTGTCCCCCCATAGTATTAAATGAGATTTACGCCCTTGCCCACACATCAATGGTCTTTTTTGACAGGAACACGGCACAAAGCAAGGACTATAATGCTGAGGTATTTTTGCAAAAAAAGGGGGTTTCAATTTTGAATTCCATATCCAATGGCACAAATCTTTTATATACGAGTCAATAGTTTTAAACATGGTGCACTTTCAGATTGAAGCCTTAGCTCTATATTTCACTTCAATTAGAGCTGTGTTACACACTGGTCATTTTCAAAAGCTTTGGTACAACTGTGGACCTTTAGACAAGGTACAACACCAGTGACAGCTCTTGTACCTTTATTTCTGAGAATTCAGAAAATATACATTTTGATGAATGTAAAATAAAATGTCAAAAAAACAAAAACAACAACTAATATTTCATGACTTAGATAAAAAAGAAATCCCTGACTTTTATTGTCTGAAATTAACCTTTTAAAACCCCATGATATTCTAGAATCTCTGTGACTCCTGGGAACCCTGTGTATCACACAGATGCCTTGACTTACCAATTCGTTACTGACTTTGATGGGCTCTTTAAACACAGTCCAAATGACATCTTCATTGCAGGCTGGTGTGGTCAGAGAGCCTTGGTAGCGGTAATATTTAGTCATGTTCACCCCTTCAAGCAGACTGTTCATTGTGATTTGATTCATAATGTCTGAGGTCACATTACCTACACAAATGAAAAGATAACGGAGTGTAAGGAAGATATTTGGTCACACTTTATTTTGATGGTCCGTTTGTTGCATTTAAGTTACATTGCAACTAATTCTCATTAGATTATAAGTAGACTGTTAGGTTGGGGTTAGGGTTAGGGGTGGGCGGATCGATCCTAATATCGATAGTATCGATACCAACGTTGGTATTGATATCGGATCGATAGTAGCCTTCCGAGATCGATACTTTTGTTTAATTTATGCTAAAGTACATTGCTCCTGTTTCATAAAAGAGTGGACATGTCTCTAAATATATCACTCCTTTTATAACTCGTATGCACTGTTGTTCCTCTCTGCTCGAGTTGTCCTTTCATCACGTGACTCAGCAGCGCCAAAGCACGAGCACTTTTTGCTGTTTTGTCATGACGGAAAGAAAGAGGAGCGCTGTTTGGAGTTATTTGACTGCAGTAACTGAAAATATTGCAAACGGCGATGTTTGTAGAAAGTCTATTGAATACTGTGGCAACACCACAAATCTACAGAAACACATAAAACAGAAAAACAGGAAAAAGAGAACGCCGAGCTGCAAAAAAGGAGAGAAGAGGAGGCAAATCCTTCAGACAGACCCACAGCAGTGCCAGCCCAGAGAGAGGTCACTGGACGAGTCGTTTCAGAGAGGCAATGGTTTGGTCCACTGCGATATAGGTGCTTCTTCACCTATATCGCACAAAAAGCGGTATGTCTAATATGCCAAGAAAGTATTGCTGTTTTTAAAGACGACATTTCTCAAGCAAACATTCGAATTATTCTGCCAACCAGTCACCTGCAGAAAAGGCAAACAAGGCTACAAAACTTGCCACAAACTTTAAAGCCCGACAAAAGACATTTATGAAACATAGTGCTCTTTTCAAGAGTCTAGTTTGACTTGTAAATTTGACTCAATAATAACTATTTAAAAATCTGTGTTGTGTTTCTGTTCGATATTACATGTTCCATACTGCCACTATAAACAAAAGTGATTTTTGAAGGATTTGACATGTGGCCCTTCACTTGATTTGCAAAAGCTGATGTGGACCTCTAATCTAAAAAGTTTGCCCACCTCTGACCTAGAGTGACCTCTAAAATAGTCTCTAAATATCTAAATATCCCTCAAAACACTGAAACGTATACATATATTTAATAAATTAGATGTAATTTAAATACACTCATACATTTGACTCATGCACTGAAGCAAGTATTACCAAACTACAAGTGAAAAGAAGTTGACCCCCTGATTGTCAATGTATAATTCACACACTGATCATAACCCAACCTAACAGTCTACGTGTAATGTAATGAGAATTAGTTGGTATGTAGATGCGATGTACCATAGGTACTACTTAAATATGGACATTACCACCTCGCCTTTTACCACCGCCACGGGAGAACGTGTTTTAAGGTATGACCGCAGTTTGCGACTTTGCCGCCAGGGGGTACAAAGGGAAGGGATGCGAACGGACAGAAATATACAGTAGCTGTAAATACCCTGCTACCTCCGAAGATGAAATAATAGGACAAAACATTATAATTGCTTCATTAATTATTAAAAATAATGCGCTCTTTTAAACAAGCAGATTTTTTCTTCATGAAGGCTGTTCGCTCTGCATGCGTGTGAAAGAGAAATGAGGAGAGAATGAACGTGCGGCTAACTTTGCGTGCGGATATGCCCATTTATTTAACTTCATAACCGCCACTAATAGCAAAAGGGAACCTATTTTGAGTGCACAAGAGTGTTTTATATGTAGTGGCAGTTGGTCAAATATTTTTAACCTAGCCTATAATAAATAATAATTATTGATAAAGCAAGTTTGCGATCACAGGACGCGCACCATCTGCTCGATAACCTTAATATTATTTTGTGCTGTGCCGCAGTTTTCATATCTTGTGTGCATGATGGTCAAACAAACCATGATGGTCAAACAAATCAAAACGTTCTTTTCACCCCAACACAATTTAATAGGGCAATATAAAGGCTAAAGAACTCAATTCTTATATTTGCTTAATTTTTGCAGCCTAGGGCTATACTTCTCACCTGGATTGTATCTTTTCTATAGTGTAAAATCATAATGGTAAGAAAACTAAAACAAACCAACAAAATTATAACTTAATTGAACACATCCGTTCACATAAGGTACAGTACACTTATAGGCCCTGTTTACACTAGTGCATTTTCGTTTTAAAACGCATAAGTTTTGCTACGGTTACGCCATCCGTCCACACTACGCCAGAGTTTTCGAGCCGCGAAAACGGAGCATTTTGGAAACGCTGGAGAGGCCGTTTTAATTCTAAAATGCTGCTGCTCCATCTCAGTGTGGATGGAGGAAAACAGAGACCTTTGAAAACGGAGGCGTGGCTGCTGAGATCTGCTATGTGATTGGGGCTTTGGGTCATTGCGTAACCTTCCCTTATTCGTCAAGCGCACGTGACTATAACGCCACCGGAAGACGGCAGACCAGCCTTCACTGTAAACACTGTATTTTCGACAGCCATGGATGTTTTATATTCATTTGTTACTTTAAGTAACAACTCGACCTCGTCGTCTGTCCACAAAAAGACCTCTCTTGCTTTCTTTACCATCGCGTTCATCGTTCAACCAGCGTTTGTTGACTAACAATAACCAAATGCCGAGCGAGACACATGCTTCCTGTTTATACTTGAACGCGCATGCCCAGAGTGCGCGAATGGTCACGTGATATACGTTTCTGGTGGCGTAGTGTGGACGGAAGATCTGTTGAGAGACGCTGAGTGTAACGCTAGTGTGGACGCGGATCGTTTTAATGCTAAAACGCTGTTTTAAAACTAAAACGCACTAGTGTAAATGGGGCCATAGTGTCATCCTCTTGTGGAAAGGCAAAGCTGAAAATCTATGGTTAAAGCGCCACCCAGTGGCCAAAAGCTGTTGGCGCACTTAATAACGCCGCCGTGGCAGTACGAACGGCAGTAAAACTAACGTTTTGAACATCTGTATCTGAGACATCTGTATCTTAAATTCAACAAAATGCATTAAAGGGACCATCAAAGTAAAGCAATATCCCCACGGGGATTGATTTCGACTTATTTCTCATCTCAAAAACGGGTGACCATTGACTTGCATTATATGGATCACTAAGGACAACGGATTCAGTTAAAATCTTCTTCGACGTTTTACTGAAGTAAAAAAAGTCACATCTTTAATACCCTGAGGATGAGTAAATTAACCACATATTATTTTTTGAATAAACCATCCCTTTAAGCAACCACTTACAAAACTGATGACTCGACAAAATGTGTCACCTGAATGAGGAATGCTGGTCAGATAAGATGTTAGGATGTCCCAACTGTTTATTTTCTTTGCTTCGTCGGTTCCCTGTTGGCCAATACATACAGTATGAATCCACTTTATAGGTTTGCGCTTTCATGTATAATCAGTAATAATAAATAATGAATGAATGATAAATCACCTCAATGAAGAAACCCAAAACGGCCAGCGCTGAGCTGTCATTAGCAGCTAGAGCGGCAGAAATATTCCCGTTGTATCTTGAATGGAGATTCACAATGTGCAGCTGAAAGACACACACATACATAAACATACAGTGAAGATCAGGCAGTTGTGTTAGGATATACAGTTGATGTCAGATTTATTAGTTCTCCTGATTTATTAGCCCCCCTGTACAGTATATTTCCCCAATTTCGGTTTAGCGAGAGAGAAAAAAAAAA
>CAIGQQ010001014.1:3487409-3512229 GCA_903798035.1 Danio albolineatus | reverse complement strand
ATATATATTTAATCAAGAAGAACACATTAAATAATCTTTGTTGTGTTGTCTGCAATAAAATACAGTCAAAGTAAATTTAGTAATCATTTCTTTCTTTTTTTATTTCTGTTTTCCATAGTGTCCCAACTTTTTCTGACTTTGGGGTTGTATGTAACTGTACATTAATGTGCTTTTGAATGTGTAATGTGTAAATTCATGTGTAATGAATGTACCAGATCTGTGCTGATGATGATTGGGTCCTTGAAGACGGTCCACAGCACAGCTTCATCGCAGGGTGGAGTGGTCAGAGAGCCGCTGTAACGGTAATACCTGCTGAGGTCAACTCCCGTTAAGAGCTGCTGGAGGGAAAAATCCTCCATAATTCTGACTTTGTCTCCTATAAAACAAAAACGAGACAAATATCATTAATGATGGCACATTTACATAACAACAGTGTTCCTAAAAGCTTCACATACATATGACAAACTGCAGCAAATTGGAAAAAAAGGGTGCTAATAATATTGACTTAAAAACTCTTCAAGGGCGTCACGGTGGCTCAGTGGGTAGCACAATCGCCTCACAGCAAGAAGGTCGCTGGTTGAAGCCTCGGCTGGGTCAGTTGGCATCACTGTGTGGAGTTTGGTTAACGTTGGTTTCCTCCAGGTGCTCCGGTTTCCCCCACAAGTCCAGTCATATGCGCTATAGGTGAATTGGGTAAGCTAAATTGTCCGTAGTGTATGAGTGTGAATGAGTGTATGGATGTTTCCCAGAGATGGGTTGCGGCTGGAAGGGCATCCGCTGCATAAAACATATACTGGATAAGTTTGTGGTTCATTCCACTGTGGCGACCCCTGATTAATAAAGGGACTAAGCCAAAGGAAAACGAATAAATAAAAACTCATCAACAGTTTATCTGGAAGACAAAAATACAATAGGGAATAATGCAAAACGTTCCTTGCTCTGTTAAGAATCATATGGGAGATGAAAAATAAATGAAATATCATAGGAAAGCTAATAATTTTGCCTTCAACTATATAAAAGGAAACGTTTAAACATACATAATACTAAATCGTGTGGCTTTCTTCTGGAATGACTGTATTTCACTTGTGAAAATTGGACAAATAACAGTATATGAGCACACTCTATACATTTTGTTGACACTGCTTAACGCAGTCATGTCCTGTGGCACCATCCGGTGGAAATGTATGATATTAAATTATAGCTGGGGCGACGGTGGCATAGTGGGTAGCACGTTCGCCTCACAGCAAGAAGGTCATTGGTTCGAGCCTCGTTGGGTCAGTTGGCATTTCTGTGTGGAGTTTGCATGTTCTCCTCGTGTTCGCGTGGGTTTCCTCCGGGTGCTCCGGTTTCCCCCACAAGTCCAAACACATGTGGTATAGGTGAATAGGGTAGACTAAATTGTCCACAGCGAATGAGTGTGTATGGGTGTTTCCCAGAGATAGGTTGCAGCTGGAAGCACATCCACCGTGTAAAACATATGCTGGATAAGTTGGCGGTTCAATCCGCTGTGGTGACCCCAGATTAATAAAGAGACTAAGCCGAAAAAGAAAATGAACGAATGAATAAATTATAGCTATTTCAATATTGTACACGTTATTTACAATTAACTCATGTAACCTACAGTGTTCACACGAGGTGCAGTTCGGTTGCTAGATTATTTACAAATAAAAATAAAAGATGTTCCCACCAGAGATGATATTGATAACGATACAGTTTAACAATTGTTCTAATAGTAAAACCTGCATCCTGTTTTGGTGGACCTTATTTTAGCGTTTGATGTTATAGTTATATAGTTTAAGGTTGGTTAGATGACAAAGATTTAATTGAATTTTATCTTACCCTTTCTAGGTATTTTCTGGAGATAATCCATGAAGTTTTCCCAGACTTGTGATGTTACTTTTTCCTTTCCATCCTGAAGAAAGAAAGGTTACAATCATAAGCACAAATGCATGACAAAATAAAAGATGTTATAAAAAGATCTAATTACATTCTGGGGTTTTGAGGTCTTGTTTGCTAACTAACTAATTTACAGTGTAAAAAGAAAGGAGGAAATGACAGCAATTTACAGTGCAAAAGAAAGAAGGAAATTACTGTAATTTACACACAATTTTGCTTTTCTCAACAGAGACACCCTTGATGATGTATTTGGCTAACAAATGCAACTTCCGGCTTAAAGAAATGCCTTTAGGCAAAGCTTTTGTGAAAGGATTATAACTAGGAGGACAGCTTTTATTTTTAGAGGTAATAAGAAATAATACTGAACAATAAACAAAGCAAAGCTGAGCAAGACTTTTAAAAGGGCAACTATTTTACCCCTTTTTCAAGATTTAGGTCTTTTGTGTCTCCAGAATGTGTCTGTAGAGTTTCAGCTCAAAACACCCATTACATTATTTCTTATACCTTTCAGAATGTTGAGTTTTCTGCTCTGAACACAGCTGTTTTTGTGGCCTGTGCCTTTATTGCTGGTTCCCCCCGCCCACCGTTCCCACGTGCCTGTCAGAGTGTGCCTCAATATCCGGCGTCAGATAAACAGCACAGTGACAGACATGAAGGAAGCAGAACTCACCTAACGTTTGTGAGAAATACCACAGTAAGAACTTTCCCAATGATTATTTGATGTATTTGTTGTGAAGTCAATTCAAGCCTCTCTGCGATGATGAGTCACGCACAAAGTCGTTACAAAGTTCACGCATACAGGTTGGGAAATAAACAGTGGCTAATATCACACTTCTGACTTCAACTGCATAAATATTCTTCAACTGAAGAAAGAAACTCAAACAGGTTTGGAACAAATGAAGGGTGAGTAAATAATGGCAGAAGGAGTGAACTACCCCTTTAAGATTTAACTGTAAGCTTTAAAGTGTAGTAGTAGTATTTTTATTATTTAGAAATTATTTTACACATGGCTAATTTATGATAATTAATATATTTATTTATTTACATATTTATTTGTAATTGGAGAAATTGGTGGATAAATCCACTGTTGTAACCTCTGATAAAACAGAAAGCAAGTCGAAGGAAACAATGACGAACAAAGGAACAAGTATTAATAAATAGATACTAGTATCTAATGATTAAGTACTAATGAATAAGCACTAGTATCTAATTAATGTCCTAGTGCCTAATGATTAACCACTAGTACATAAAAATTTGAAGTCCCAGTTGGAATACACACTAGTCAAATCTGAATAGTTGATATCTCAATGACAGATCCCATAGAAATCAATGGAATTTTTTTACATTTGTTACTAGTAACAACAGAATAGTTACTAGTCACAATTAAAATAAGTACTAGTATCTAATACATAACAACTAGTTTCTATTTAATATACTAGTACCAATCTAATGAATAAGTACTAGTACCTATTAAATAGATAGTATCTAATAGATAGTATTATCTAGTAGATAGTACTGATCTCTAATAAATAGTATTGAATAGTTGGGACTGCTGAGCGAATCATTGGTACAACCGTCCCTACTCTCCAAGAACTGTACTTATCCAGAGCGAGCAGAAGGGCTGCCAAAACCGCTCTGGACCCCTCTTACCCAGCCTCTTTGAACTGTTACCTTCTGGTCGACACTACAGAGCACTGCGCAACAGGCTAACACAGAAACAGTTTCTTCCCTCAGGCAATCCATCTCATGAACACTTGATGATAATAATCGTGGAACCAACATCACTACTTGCAATACACTTTTTACACACACATACACTTATTTAACAACACACTTTACATGCCAATTTGCACATAACAGCTGCACATATAGCGCTGTATATAGTAATACGCCTGTACATACACTTGTCAATTTGTATATTTGCATTTAACAATTACTTCTATTTTTGGAATATTTATTATCTGTTTTTTGTCCTGTCTCTGTAATTCTGTTGCACTGTAGAAGCTCTGTCACAAAAACAAATTCCTCGTATGTGTGAACATACCTGGCAATAAAGCTCTTTCTGATTCTGATTCTGATTCTAATGAATACGTACTAGTATCTAATAAATAAGTACTAGTATTTAATGAATAAGTATTAGTATCTATTTAATAGGTACTAGTATCTAATGAATGAGGACAAGTATCTTATAAAATAAACTAGTGTCTAAGGAGTAAGCAGTATATTTTTAGTATACTGTATATTTTTTAAAAAGCACTGGTATCAAAAGAATAGGCACTAGTATGTAATAAGCACTAGTATCTAATGAACATGTTCTAGTGCAAAACATACTAGTATCTAAAAAATAAGTACTAGTAACATAAAAATAGATACTAGTTCGGGCAATTGATAAAATTCCAAAACGCCTTGCCATAGCCACAGGGGCACCGCTAAGGGGGGGAAGTTAGAACGATTCTAAGGGCCCATGCACTCTAGGGGCCCACAGAGATCTGCTTTATAATTAATAACAGTATTATAATGTAATATAAATTATGAATGTAACTCTGAATTACAAGTAAAACAATTTATTAGAAATAAAAAATAAAAATACGGCTTATATCTGCCCCTCGTGTCTGTCACTGTCAAATTGCACCTTTCACTGTATGGTTCAGTCCGTCAGTAGCGGAAAGAGAGTTGATGTATTGAGTGCGATCGTCAGGTAAACTGTCCTCGAGGTTAACATCAGCTGCGTCCCAAATCGCATACTTATGCACTATTCTACGCCATTTTGTAGTATAAACAGTGTAAGTAGTGCGTTCACACTGAAAACTCTTAAAATAATAAGTGCACTTTAATTACCCGGATGATGCACTCAGCATCATTTATGGGTCTCTGCTTATTTATGGGTCTCATTGTAATATAATTTTGTGTCTTATTGATTTTTGTCACTGTTCCAGTGTATTGCACATTGTATGAGACACTATTGTAGTACAATTATTTAAATAGTGACACCTTGGTGTTTTGTGTGTTTAGAAATGTACAATTTTCAGTGAATATTTGATTACTGTTCCTTTTTTTGTACTACATTTACATTTGAACAATAAATCATCTGCTAGCTACAGTCATGGCCGTTCTCTTACTAAATGCTAATAACTAGTGGACAAAATCAATAATAAAATGCATAGGTCAGTATAACTACACTGCAGACAAAGAGTTTGGATAGCTAGCTTGGTAGTAGGGGGCCCATCCTCATATTTTTTTCATGGGGCCCAAAATGGCTAACGGCGCCCTTGCATAGTCAGACATACTGTAACATGAATACTGTACATCCTAAGTAATTGTACGTCGAACAACGCCCTCTAGTGGACGAGCACTGCAAACGTGACTCACAATGAAAAAGCCCATCACTGCAAACCCGTCAGGAACTCGAGATGCCGCACTATCATTAAGATCAGTTCTGCGGCTTACGATGTGCATCTGCATGAAAAAAAAAAAAAAAAAACATGAGGCGTGAGATTATCTGCACAACTCATTAAGATGATGTGTGAGAACTATCCAGTCGTCTCTCACCTCGACAGGCCATCTGTGTCTGTTCAGAGAGTGCTCGGATCCGGGCTGCTGCCTCAGGTCTCTTCCTCCCCAGTGAAAGTGGAACTGAAGGACGGTGTATTTGTGCTTCAGACCTCCTCCCTGAACTCCCACAGCTCCTGCTTTCAGCTTACATTCAACTGCAGGGAAAAGGAGAATAAGGGAAAAAAAACCCTGATTTTCTTAAACCCTGTCGTACAACTGTTTGAGTAAAGTTGCTTTTATATTCGCACATTCGTTCATTTTTGACCAGTGACAATTTGTGAAATGCTACTCTGAATACTGGGTCTGAAACCGCTTGTAAGTGTGACTTCAAAACAACTTTAGCACTATTTAAAGAGCCCCTATTATGGGTTTTTTTAAAATTTCCTTCCATGTAGGATGTAACACAGCTCTGAGTGAATGAAAACATCCAGCTGAGGGTTACATATGAAAGTGCACCTTGTTTAAATAAAAGATTCGACTCAGAGCATACCTGTCAACATTGGGATGTAAAAAAAAGGAATGGTTTTGGGGTCTCCAACAAGCTGGCATGCACATGTAACCCCACCGGTCCTACACCTCCCAACCCGCTCCGAGCTGGTATCGAACCGGCGACCTTCTGCATGGGAGTCGGTTGCTCTACCAAGGAGGCTAAAGGCCATGACCTCTAGCGTCTGTCTCTAGAGCACCTTCAGAGGTCAGAGGAGTGAGGTTTACCAGCTCAGCACTTCACTAGCTGGCCTCTGCTACACTCACCCCCCTAAACCTCACTCCCATCCGGGTCACGGCACCAATGTAACCCCACCAGTCCTACACCTCCCAACCCGCTCCGAGCTGGTATCGAACCGGCAACCTTCTGCATGGAAGTCGGTTGCTCTACCAAGGAGGCTAAAGGCCATGGCCTCTAGCTTCTGTCGCTAGAGCACCTTTAGAGGTCAGAGGAGTGAGGTTTACCGACTCAGCACTTCACTAGCTGGCCTCTGCTACACACACAAGGTCAAAAAAATTATTAAAAAATCAATGTCTTATAATATGCATTTATTTGTACCTAATTATCCCATATGATTCGTTCAGGGATTCATGTTCACAAACCCCTCCTTAGCACGATGCTATACAGCAGGGCTATTCAATTGGCGGCCCGCGGGCCACATGCGGCCCAGAATCAACCTCCGAGTGGCCCAGCCCGTGGTTCCGCCCATAGATAATAGCAATTGCATTGACAACTTACGGGCCTAAAGTCACTGCTCTCGTTCAAAACAAAAAATGTCACTTCTCTCATTAAGTCAGCAGGGTAACTGTAGCCTACAATACATCAATATAATGTGGGATGCGTAACAGAGGCATGCCTAACCACACATGGTGATTTAAAATATGTTCCCTCGGTGTTGTTATAGTTGTGAATACTGTGCACTTTTTATTTTATGCACTTTGAGATGTTCCTGGGTCAAATGTGTGCAAGTTGTTTATTTTGTTTCAAAAGTAAACGGTGTTATTTCTAATACTACTGTGCACTATTTTGTTTTATGCACTTTGCGATCAGATAGGTCAGATAGCCTAGGTCAGTTTTTTTCTTTTGTAAGTGAAAAAAAATAGGGGCTACCTCAGATGCTGTTGATTCAGCTCTTTTTGTACGCACCTTTTGCTCTGCAAACTGACCAAAGTTAAAAGAGAAACAATGAATAAACCTTGTTTTTCAACAAATTTATTTGTGTTGGTTTTAAAATTTGTTATTATGAGCTGCTTTGCCGCTAAAATGACTGGCCCAGCTAAACCCTCTTGGTTTGACTATCTGGCCCAATTGAGTTTGCAATTGAATAGCCCTGCTATACAGTATGCAATATATTACATAGAGTTAACCATACAAAAATCACTTAATTTATTCTTTGTGAAAATAAATTTATATTTTTACTTGTCTAGAAAATGCTTCTTGGTTTAAGAATTTGTAGATATTTGGACTGGAAACAAGACAAAAGCTCTAAATAAGAAAAGCTATTTTTGCATATTCCTTATTCCTCACCCGTGTGTCCGTTATTCCTCAGCATCCTCATGGTGTGTGGAAGACTGAAGTTGATCAGGTCAAAAGATCCCAGTTCTTGGCTTTTGATGGTTTTCTGCATATCGATGTTGATCGGAGACTGTTTATGTCCATTGCATTTGGGATAATGTTTACCCCAGCGAGAGGGAGAGTTTTCTGAAGAACAAAAACACTTAAAGGGATTGTGGTTCACCCAGAAATTAATTTGGTTATTAACTCACCCCTTGAGTGAGAGTAAACGGTGTGGAGTTTTTTTTTTGGGTGAACTACCCCTTTAAGGACTTAATGAGAAGAACAGTTTATTTATAGTTGTTTTAGTGTGCATGACAACAACAACAAAAAAGACGTAAAAGCCTAATTTATAATAAGTAAAGAATAATTTATGCACAAGGAATTATTTTTAATAATTAATCATTACTGTTGGAATTCATCTGTAAAAATAAGGCAAAACTGAAAAGTATGCAATAATTATTCTCTAATTATTATATAAGATTTATTTTCTCTGTTGCATAAAAGAGGTTATTAAAAGTTATGTGCATTTTAAAAATGTATCATTTTATTTTATATTTTATATATTTTTATTTTTATTTATCCAGTGAGAAAATACAGGGAACTGAATAATTAATAATAAATAATTATTAAAAGTTTAAAATAACAATTTAAAAAGTTTACTCTCACTTTATTCCTTTAACTTATTGTATAATTGTTTAACAAATGACTGTAGCTGAATTAAAAAATAAATAAATTCAAATGTTGCTCACCACAGCCAAAGTAGCACCAATCTGAAAGTGGAAGTAAAAATAAAAAACAGCTTCAGACTCTTCGCCACAGAAAGAAATTCAAACTGGTTTGGAAAAAGTGGATGGTGAGTAAATGATGACAAATGAGTGAACTGTCCGTTTAAATAGGACCTATTATACAAAAATCACTTATAAGTGGTTTAAACACTGTTGTGTGGCAGCAGTGTGTGAATATAACCAGCTTCTAATGGTAAAAATGTGTTCATTTTACTTTTTATTAATCACACTTGATGTAAACAGTTTGCAGAAACACTGATTCACTTTCTCCGTTTGTACGTGTCATCATGGGAAAGCCCCGCCCACTAGTTACCATCTCACTCTCATTAACATAAAACTCTTGATTTTGAATCTGCCACTAGGCTGAAACATAGGTATTTGTAGCTCCGCCCTCTTTTGAAAAGAGCACAATCTCATTTGAGTTTAAAGCGACAATCACCAAAACAGCACAATTAAGATCAAAGCCTAAAAGGGGCAGTTTCAAAGAGTTATAAAACATTATCTGAGTGTTATTTTGAGCTGAAACTTCACATACACACTCTAGAGACATCAGAGACTTATTTTAAGTTTTGTAAAAAGTAGCATAATAGGTCCCCTTAAAGTTTAAAGTGAGATGAGTCACTTTCACGTCTGAAATAAGACATTTACTTCTAAAGTTCAGGACACCCTGGAGTACCTTTTTTATTTTATTTTACCAGATTGTGTTGAGCATCATTTAAGACAGCGTTAGCACCTGTCAGCTTTAATTGCGGGGGAAAAGGGATCATTTGGAGCTTTTGTCAGCTGATTTCATCTTCCTGGTTTAAAATCATTTTTGGGACGGATCAAAATCAGTTACGTAGCACGAATCTGCTAGTAGAGCGATGATGCGTCGGTTTCTCATTATTATTTATAGCAGAGTTTTCTTATATGAGAAGACCCTGCTTCTTAATTATACATGACTGTACGTGCTTTTCAATGACAGACTAATATGGACAGACCACAGACCTGCCAAGCTGTGAGATGGCACATGACACAAAGTATTTAGCCGACCATGAAGGCTTGTATATGTGTTTCCATTGTTGCATGGCTTTCTCCATGATTCTGTCAGGAATGATATAGCAAATCTGTTGGTTTGCAGCAAGCATTTTTTTGTTTGTCAGGAGAGGTGTATGAGAAATGGAGAATGGCGGACTTTGTCTTTTATAAGTTTAGTTCGCTACCATTCAGACACATCGTGCAGCTGTGTTTGCACATGTTTAAAAACATCCAGATTACCAGCAGGGCTAACGGTTGAAACAGATGGGGCAAGAGACCTGCTGTAGTTCTATCCACGTTGTCTGCATTCAGACCTGGGATTCAGGAGGAGAGAAGTCTCCTCATTTATAGTGATTATAAATTAAATTACGTATAAATTATAGTGATTATAAATTAAAAACGGCATTAAATTACTTACTGTTAAATTTCTTCTCATTTTAACTTCGTAAACTATAAAATCATGCGTTTTTGTATCAGATTTTTTTATATCTTGAGTTGTTGAGCCCACTGACAAAAGCCCAAAAGCCGGCCACGCCCACTCCTCCCTCTGCTCGCAGTGCTCTTCACCCATCATGGAGCTTTTTTTTTTTTTTTTTTAATTCTAAGGTAGACTTGAACTGAAAGAGGCGGGTTTTGTGACCCTTTAATAAATATATATGTTATTACAACACAACTAATGTGTGTATACACTTTTCTTGTGTTTTTATATGCAATTCTATGTAGTGACAATTTAAATAGATGATCCAGCTAACACAATACGAAGGCGGCAGAAAATACTCACCCTTTGCGAAGCAGACGCCAGTCAAAAGATGAACAGACACGCATATCAGAAGAAGCATCTGCTCATTGGAATTAAACATGTTTACCATCTTTCTTTCGTATCACAAATTTAATCAGAAGGTCTTTGATTGGTATTATATTTAAAGTTTGAACAGATTAAAAATGTTGGTCGAGTAACACCCTTACAGAAAATAAAACTTTGACCACAACTTACCTCTGAGGAAGGTTTGAACAAGAGGGTGAATGTATTGCCTCTGATTATTTGCGAGTTTAAATACATCCTGTAGAGGAAACGGGTAAGGGTCATGCTTTCACACACTGTGATCTGTGACAAAGGTAACTGAGGTGATGACTCAAAAGAGAAAGCTAACACACAAATGATTTCCACGTATAAGCAGTTGATTCATCAGACTCTATTAAATGGCTTTTTAAAGAGAATTCTTTGCAATAGACTTGAAAAATTATTTCAATAATTATATGGCATAAATTAACTCTTGATCTTTACTTGTGAACAAACCTGAACTGACCACAAGACTCTTCAGCACTCGATAACATCAAGAAACACTGCTTATTTCTGTACACTCTTCAGTTTCCACACATTAACCAAGTTTTCACAGCTTGAGAGAGAGGTTTCCGTTGTATGAGCGGAGCGTAGAAAATGTGGCTGTTAGTTGGTCTGTTTGTGAGGGAAACTAGTAATATGAACAGTGTTTTGAATTTTAAAAAAATCCATAAATGAGCTGTTTTCCATATTTTGTGATTCATGTTTTTATTCTCGCCATGTATATTTCCGCTTTTGAATTGCATTATGGGATTGTAATCTTTCTTCCAACAACTTTTAACTTTGAGACGTTTGAAAAAGGGACTTTTATGAACATTTGTAATAGTTTAAAGTGATGTATTGTCAGGGTTGGTGTTGTATATTACGCTACAAACACTGCCAGTACATTTTCTGCTATTTTACACACTTATTCACTCATTCGTTCATTCTCTTTTTGACTTAGTCTATTTATTAATCTGGGGGGGAAACCAAAGCACCCGGAGGAATATGCAAGCTCAGAAATGCCAACTGACCCTGCCGAGACTTGAACTTCAAATTACTACTAAAATGTCAATAAAAGTCACTTTGTTAAACTGTGGAGTTCAATTTTCAACATCAAAAGTCGACAGAGCAGAGATCAACATCCCATGATGCAATTCACAACCAGAAATAAATGGAGAAATAAAAATAGCGTATCAAAAAAATACCGAAATATATAAAATATGTGTGAGTCAATGTACTGTACTGTTTGTATGAAGTGATTTCTTTACTTTTGTCCATTTAGAACAGATGCCCAAACTAGGGCTCGCAGGCCAAAGTTGGCCCATGGTAACCATTGATGTGGCCCGCCATCCCATCTGTGAAGAGATGGAGAATGATGGGGATGGTTTAGACTAGAGACTGTGCGGATCTCGGCATATTCATCATATTTTTGTGTTGTTTTATGAGGCTTTACACAGTCAGTTGCCTTTTGGAATTATTTCCTGCAATTATCAGATAATATGGCACGCTGTGTGCACTTAATTGTGCTCACAAACCATTCACATGGCCTCCGTTTCCCAGGTGAGTGAAATTATATACTTATACCATATCTATAAATGTAATTGCTTTATTTAGGATAATTTATGATTTATAATGTTCTTCAGAACTCTAATGCACTCCAGAATCTGACAGATTGATCAGCTGTAGTCTATAAAATCTTCATCTGAAGCGCTGTCATACAGTGTTCTGCCTGGATTTCCTAAATAGCCCTGCATTTACTAACACAGACTATATCTGAAGTATTTGGATTTAATCCGCACTTTCTTCCTGTTGAAAAACGTCATAAGAACGATGTTAAGTGGCTTGATGTATTACAACAGTGTTTTCAACAGACTAAACACTTTATTGATATATTGTACAACCAAGCACGTGTGGTCAGAACACAAACGAGTCGCAGATAATGAAATATTATGTGTTTCTCCCATAAGTAAGCTCTTAGCTAAATGCCAGCATGCGTCCTGTAGCTCCGCTCACGCTCCGCCCACGCTCCGCCTCTTTGCCCTTGTTTGGTATGCCTCGGTTGGTGCGATGACGCGCGGACAAAATGGCGACGGTTGGCCACGCCTACTAGTAGCTTCATTTGGGTTCTTTAGAAACCTATAGGTGACGTCACGGATACTACGTCCATATTTTTTACAGTCTATGTTTAGATACCGTATATTGCTAAGCTAAAAAAAAGCGAATGCAAATTCAACGTTTCAATAATGAATCACATTTAAAAAAAAAAAAAGAAAAAGGAAAAAGCACAGTCACCTGAGGGCGCTACGGTGGCGTAGTGAGTAGCACATTCACATGCTGGATAAGTTGGCGGTTCATTCCGCTGTGGCGACCCCAGATTAATAAAGGGACTAAGCCGAAAAGAAAATGAATGAATGAATGACAGTCACCCGAACAGGGCCATGCAGAGGGGGGTGGCCCAATGGCCAGAGCCACTGCCCCTCTACCCTCACTGGCTGAGATGCCCCTCTCAGCCTGTACCCCCTCCAACGCGTCCATGCCCCCGCCCCTGGCTGTCCGCTAAACATCCACTGATTCTGTTAATCCACTCCATGTTTTACCACCCGCTCCATAGTCCGCAGTGTCACTGACACAATCTGTGTGCCCGCTCTTTGGAAAGTGGCAACAACAGTTCTTGTCCTGACGATCGTTGCATTACAAGGTAGATAGTCTAATTGTTACAATCCACATTGCAGTCAGAAGTCTTCTAAAAGTGCTGACAACTTGTGCTAAAAATCCACGTTCTCAGAATTTAAATGTCTAATCAAAATCAGATCTAATATAAATAAATTTCTTTTATAAATAACAATTTTCAATTTTTATAACAACTGGGAAATTTGTATTAGCAAGAACCCACCCACTTAGTGCCCCTTTTTTTGGTTTGGGCCACTGCCCCTCAAAATGTCTGTGCATGGCCCTGCACCCGATAGATCCAGACAATCCAGAGATTCGAAGGCAACGGCAGATTCTGCTTGACTAAAGTATTCAGCATTGAACTCCACTGTCCTGTAACATTTTTTAAGTTTTTATTGTAATAAGTTATAATAAAAAATATGCTGCATTAGTTAATACGATTTAAAGTAATGTTTTCAATTATTTTTTAAATATTTTTAAATAAGCTATGAAATTAAGAAACTTTAAAACGTAATATAGTTTGGCAAGGAAACTTTAATGTTATATAGTTTGGCTAGGAAACTTTAATGTAATATAGTTTGGCATTTTTACTATCGGCCCATGGGTCTCAATGATATTTAGTTTTTGGCCCTTCATACGAAACTTTTGGGCACCACTGATTTAGAAGGTTTACACCTATTGAATAAAGTTACATTTGTGCCGTGACTGGAAGTACAACATGTAACGAACAGCATTCTTGCAAACTGAAAGGTTTCAAAGATGCAAAAATGCTGCATTATTCAATAACATGATCGCTAAATAGTTACAGATGCAATCTTTGGAATGCATGAGCTCTTCATATAAGCTCACGTTTCAGTCTCAGGGGCGTTCAAAAATAAACCATTCTGACGTTTGCGATCAGTATGATTTTATGACTTTTTATGACATTTTATGATCACACTTTTATGACTTCTAGGTTGGATTACTGTAATGCTCTGTTCGCTGGTTGCCCAGCCTCCTCTATTAACAAACTTCAGCTAGTACAAAATGCAGCCGCCAGAGTTCTTACCAGGTCTAGAAAATATGATCATATCACCCCAATGTTATCCTCCTTACACTGGCTGCTTGTTAAGTTTCGTATTGAGTTTAAAATATTGCTTCTTACCTATAAAGCTTTACATAATCTAGCTTCTGTTTATCTAACCAACCTTCTGTCTCGCTACAATCCAACCCGCTCTTTAAGATCTTAAAACTCAGGGCTTCTGGTAGTACCCAGAATAGCAAAGTCAAGTAAAGGAGGTCAAGCCTTCTCATTTATGGCTCCTAATCTGTGGAATAGCCTTCCTGATAATGTCCGAGGCTCAGACACACTCTCACAGTTCAAAATAAGATCTTTTCAGTAAAGCATACACTAAATACATCACTTAGCGGTATGATGCATGAACGTGCTCCACACATCTCGTTTATATACTCTATGAACAGCAGCATTCTCTATTTCCACCTGGGGATACTCATCCCAAGGCTACCAGAGACTACGCAGTGCCACGGATGTGATCCAAGACCTGCGACGAGACGATCCCAAGATTCCATAATCCTGGACCACTCTGTATCCTCAGCAGCTGTTTGGAGCATGGTGGAGTAGACAGCATGAGACTGATTCCTGTGACCCTCCAAGGACAGACGAGCCTTGAGTTCTCCAGCTTCCGGCGCCTAGACTGCAGCTCTGCACAAGACGTCTGGCCATAGGAGAAATGGTCGTGCCGAGTTGCCAATTGGTGAAGTTTTTTTTCCTCGCCGCTGTCGCCTCTGGCTTGCATGGTTCGGGACTTGTAGAGCTGCGCATCAATGGATTAATCTTCAGTGTTTGGACTCTCAGTAGTGAATATCAAACCACACTGAACTAAACTGAACTGAACTCCAACACTAAAAACTGGACTGACACTGTTTCAATTTACTGTAACCTTCAATGTGAAGCTGCTTTGGCACAAACAACATTGTGAAAGCGCTATACAAATAAAGATGAATTGAATTGAAAATGACTTCTGCGTTCTAGAGAAGAGTCTGGCGTTCACCGAGGCTGCATTTATTTGATCAGAAATACAGTCAAAAACAGAAGCATGATGAAATAGTAAGAACGTTTGCATTCATGTGCAATTACTATTCATTTAACACAGCCTGAAAAGTCACATTTAAAGTGCCATTAAATAGTAAACATCCGAGTTCTGGCAGTTCCTCAGTTATGTTTAAGATAGATTGTCTTCAAGGTGAAAAGCGCAGATCTGGCCCAGCAAACACGCAAGTTTAATCATCTGTAGTTCCTCTGTTCAACCAAAAGACGGCGCTGTTTCAGAGTAATGTATTCACTGTCCTGTAGGTGAAGCAGAGGACAAAACACACACTGGGTCAACATAAAAGTATGCTGTTAATCAATATATAAAGTGAATGTTCTGCAAGTAAAGGAGGGTTCTGGATAGATGTTTCATCCTTACTGGTAGAGAGAACCACTGAGCACATCCAGAACTCCACCTTAAACAAGCAAAAATGAAAAATGTTTATCCCAAAATGTCTACATAAAACATACAGAGCTGACAATTAAATGTATATGCATCTGCCAAAAACATACTGCCAAATAAAGTTTATACAATGACATTTTTCAGGATTAATCCAGTGTGCGTCTTTTAATTGCATCATCCTACCTGGTTGACAGACGGTCTCGCAGATTACAGGACAAATATAGCAGTAGGAGCAATCCTGTGGAAGGAGAAATTAAATGGAAGTACATGTACAATACATGTTAATGGACTTACAAGTCATTGGCTGTCCATGCTCACAACCATGTAGTGTATTAATATACAGTGTATATAAACTACATTTACTTCACATTGATGGCAGTGTTCTGATGTGTCTCCTTCCTCACAGGGACATTTGTCACAGGTATCACAGTGCTGGGAGCAAAGAGAAAGGAAGATAGAGACTTACTGTACATCTCTGCTTAGGGATCGTACCAAGTGTACTACGGAAAGTTCATGAGTCATGCTAAAATAGGCAACATTAACACCTCATGCCAGGCCCAGTGCTACATCTCTAATTATTTTTAATATTATTATTTACAAAAGCTTTAGCTTATTAAAATGAGCTATTATAAAGAAATGGAATCAAGTTATCAAGTCTCATTAATCTATTCTTCATTGTATATCTTACACATTCTGATTAAAGAGCAGTGAATGAATCTCATTTATTACCTTCCTAATCTCATCTATAACTTTCCTAACGTTTTATGCTCATTTAGGTCAAAATTAGTTGTGTTTGGAAAAAAAAAACCCAACAAGATCAACATCTTTAGATGTTATTATTATTTATTATGTGTATATGTCTGTTTAAACACGCACCCAAAACCCAGTATCCGCTTTCGCTCTGCTTCTAATCGAGTGTACAGTATCCGTTTGGGAAACAGCATCTATTTATCACTATGGAGCGCGTCAGCTGACAGTCACGCACCGCTTTATGACTGTTTTGAGGATTACATAGGGGGAGCGACGGCAGCTGTAATGAAAAGGAAAGGGAATCTCGCTGTTTTTATGTTTATTCTAAAGTGTTTCGTGCCTAAATAAAACGAAAACACAGTACAGATTCACCATTGAGAGCAAGGGGTGGCCCCTGGTGGTTCGGCGGTATGGGTTCCTCCAGGTGCTCTGGTTTCCCCCACAAGTCCAAAAATATGCGGTACAGGTGAATTGGGTAAGCTAAATTGTCAGTGGTGTATGTGTGGGAATGAGAATGTATGGATGTTTCCCAGAGATGGGTTGCGGCTGGAAGGGCATCAGCTGTGTAAAACAAATGCTGGATAAGTTGGCGGTTCATTCTGCTGTGGCGACCCCAGATTAATAAAGGGACTAAGCCGAAAAGAAAATGAATGAATGAATGAATGCTGATTTCACTAGATTTATTTTATGGAATAATAACTGTGGGTTAGTTTGCAAGTGTATGCCGGTCTAGGTGATGATGTCGACTTTCCCCTTAGTGTTTCAAGAGTTACATTTAAGTAACGAATATCAGTTTACACCTTGAGTGGTTCAAATAATATCTATCAAGGAAACCCGCCTTGATGTCGCTTTTTATTTTGCACCTGAAATGATTCGCGGGAGATTAAATGATAGCTTGCATTTATTGGGTAAAATCAGTACAAGTTAGCAGCTAAACTGTTTAGACTTCTCCGTTTAGTCAGTAGTTTAGACAGAAATATAAAGTAATAAATAAATAAATAGCAACAAGGGGGACCAGATTAGTCTAGCGCCCCCCCCAAGGCTTTAAAATGCCCCTCCAGTAATGCCATCCTGGCGGCGGGGCTGCCTCATGCACTGATGGAGGTGCCCATAGACTTACACTGCAAAAGACTGTGATTGACTTAACATTGTCTATGTGACCTCATAACTCTGCACAGAAACGTCAGCTGGCTTGATAAGGACTAGAACCAGTGACGTTCTTGCTGAGGCAACTGTGCTAACCACTGGTCCACCGTACCACCCATCTAGGAAAGGAGGAGGAGTAGGGGTGGAAGGGGGGATTCTTCAAAATGAAGATGGCTGTGATATGGAGCTTAGTGTTTGTAGGTGCAGTGCGGTAAAAGCACGGTTTACCTCACAGACTGAGCAGAGTCCACATAGAGAGCCGGAGCTGTACTGTACATCCTCCGTCTTGACCACCTCTACAGTCTCTACATTTACCTCTTCAGCCGCTTCTACATAGGAGAGGAAAAATGAAGTTCAGTGAAGGCCTTCATTGGTTAAGGGTAAAGCATCAGAGATGTGTTCAGTAGTGAAGCCTGAAAGTAGTTAAACTTAGTTATGACACTGTTTAAAGTCCATCTGTAAAGTAATGAAGTACCTAATTAGTATTCATCTTTGATTATTTGATTCTAAATGGTGAGTAAAAGAGCTCTGAGAGTAAAAACCTGCA
Source organism: Danio albolineatus (assembly GCA_903798035.1). Classification (NCBI taxonomy): domain Eukaryota; kingdom Metazoa; phylum Chordata; class Actinopteri; order Cypriniformes; family Danionidae; genus Danio; species Danio albolineatus. Next base: position 3,494,507 of record CAIGQQ010001014.1, on the reverse strand, counting down.
TATCACAGGGATAAGTACACTGACAAGGCATCTCAGTCAAGGAGTGTTCCTGAAATATGTGTCAGCAAAGTTGAGTCATAATTTAGCCTAAGGATGCTTTCACACCTGTGGTTCAGGTTATTTGATCAATTTATTTGCGGTGCTCTATGATTGACGTCCAGCGTTCTTCAGCCTCCGGCTAGACTGCAACTCTGCACAAGACGTTAGGTTTTCTTGCTTAACTTTCGTCAATTGGTGAAGTTTGTCCTGGCCTCTGTCGCCACTGGCTTGCCTGGTTCGGGACTTGTGGTGCACATCGATGGATTTGCTCTCCAGTGTTTGGACTTTCAGTAGTGAAATTTAAATCACACTGAACTGATTCTTAAACTCTGAAATCTGGACCGACACAGTTTCAATTTACTAGAACAATTTGCGGTAACACTTTATAATAACTACACGCTATGAATCATCTATTAAGCATTAGCAAATAGTGAATTCATTATTTGTTGAGCATTAACTCTGCATTAATAAACGTTAGTAAGCAGTTTATACCTGCAGCTACAAATGCTCTATTCTTGACTAATAAGTACATTTATAATGTGCTTATTAATTGTACTTTCATAATTTGTTTCTGATTAATTTTTCATGACTGCATTAAGTATCGCATTATTTACAAACCATTTGTATTTAAGAGTAGTTGGTGGTTTTTAAGACCATTCAGAATAAGTTAGTAAACGATTAATAAACGATTAAAATCAACATTTATATATTGTATTATTCAGGCATATAGTAATGGTTGCTATGTATGTTACTAAATGCTTTATTAACTCAACTTCATCCAGTTTTGTGACTTAATCTAGTGAGGACTATTCATGCTTTATAAATCCCTTATAAATGATTATTAAAGGCTTAATATCAACTGAACAATACATCTTTGCAATCCTATCTAAATAATACAATTACTGTAAAGTTTAAACACTGCTGAATAACAGGAGTGTCAAAATACAGCATAAAATTGGATTTAAAAACCAATATAATTTAACAATATATTATGATACATCATTTTAAAGTTATTTAACGATGTTTAAACTATAGTCATTTTATTTTAGATAAGGTTGCAAAGATTTATTTTTCATTTTTCATTCAGTTTCGTTTGTGTACAGTTGAAGTGAGAATTATTAATCCCCCTTTGATTTTTTTAAAAAAATTTAAATAATTTTTAAAAAAATATTTCCCAATATATTATATATATCCCAAAATATTTTTTTCTTCTGGAGAAAGTAATAATTCTGACTTCAACTGTATATTCAAATTAATAGAAATGAATAAAGTCGTCTATGTTCTTTTTTCCTGTTTAGAATAAAACTGAGCCTTTAATAGTCATTTATAAGGGATTTATAAAGCATGAATAGTCCTCACTTTAGATTAGGTCACAAAACTGGATGAAGTTGAGTTAATAAAGCATTTACTAACATACAAATTAACTATTAATATATCCCTGAATAATGCAATATATAAATTATGATTTGAATAGTTTATTGATAGTTTACTAACTCATTATGGATGATCGTTAAAAACCACCAACTATTCTTAAATAACTAGTTTGTAAATAATGCGATACTTAATTTATTAATGAAAAATAAGCCCCTAACAAAGTATGAAAACACAATTATTAAGCACATTATAAATGTTCTTATTAGTCAAGAATAGAGCATTTGTAGCTGCAGGTATAAACTGATTACTAACGTTTATTAATGCAGAGTTAATGCTTAACAAATAATGAATTCACTATTTGCTAATGCTTAATAGATGATTTATAGCGTGTAGTTATTATAAAGTGCTACCCAATTCACTTATGTTAGCTGCTTTGACAAAATCTACGTTGTAGAAGCGCTGGAGAAATAAACATGAATTGAATATGTAGCGAGATTTTAAATTTCCAGCCATTAATGTTTACATGAAACCGATGCTAATTTTCCTTTTTTTTCCCCCTATGGTGACGTACATCCATTAGAAATGGTTGCAGTAATGAGATAAAAATGTAGAGCGGTGCTTTATTTTGTCTTTTGTGAACCCATTGGATCGTTGGGAAGAAGGGCGATGCTAACTAAATGGAAGAAGATTATTTGAACTGTGCATACCCACTGTACATATACATTTGTAATTGTTTTTCTATCTGCACACTTCTGATTATTAATAGAAACCTGCACTGATTCATTTATGTGAACCGTACATATCCACTGTACATATATTTGTAATTGTTTATCTATATGTACACTTCTGATTATTAATATCAACCTGTACGAATAATCATTTATTGTAAATCTCTGCTCATAACTAATGCCACCTGTATATCATGTTCCTAGTACATCCATCTGTAAATATCACCATAGTTTTTCTATAACTGCACTTTATAATTTATACCTGTATTCTGCACTTGTGGCTATTGCACTCCTGGTTAGACCTAAACTGCATTTCGTTGCCTTGTACTTGTACACGTGTAATGAAAATAAAGTTGAATCTAATCTAATGTAATCTAATTTAGATGCCAGTTTGCAACCAGTTGCAATCACTCTGGAGCAAAATGTTTGATGAGATTATGATAAAATTTTACAGATGAAATCATATATTTATTCGAACCAATGCCTGCCACAAAGGCATGGCAGAAATGAGACATACCCTTATAGCCACATCTTAAAGGACTAATAGCCCCGTCTTAAAGGACTGTTAGGCCCACCTCAAAGGACTAGTAGCTCTGCCTTAAAGACATTCCATGTGACCAGAAGTAAAGAAAAGTCGAGGGATGAGTGAAGGTTATGGTATTGATTAAAGATTATGAGGGCACAATTAAACTTTACAAAATAATGAAGTGCACAGATACATTGTTTATAAAAAACAAATATATATATTATATATTCATTCATTCATTCATTTTCTTTTCCTCTTGGTCCCTTTATTAATCCGGGGTCGCCACAGCGGAATGAACCACCAACTTATCCAGCATATGTTTTTACGCAGCGGATGCCCTTCCAGCCGCAACCCATCTCTGGGAAACATTCATACATTCTCATTCACACTCATACACTACAGACAATTTAGCTTACCCAATTCACCTATACCGCATGTCTTTGGACTTGTGGGGGAAACCGGAGCACCCGGAGGAAAACCCACGCAACCACGGGGAGAACATGCAGACTCCACACAGAAATGCCAACTGACCCAGCCGAGGCTCGAACCAGCGACCTTCTTGCTGTGAGGCGAATGTGCTACCCACTAGGCCACTGTGGCGCCCCTATATATATATACACAAAGAGTAAGTATGGTGATGAACATCTTTCATCATCTGAATGCAGTAAAGAGAAAGCTAGCTGTGCTGACACGGATACGGTTCCCTTATTAGTTTTCTAACAGCAGCTAAAACTGAAAAGCACTTTAGTTTAGTGAACTGGTTGCCATATACAGTCACGTGATACCCTGTAACATACTATATATCACACGCCATGTTCATGTCAACAGCATTCAGCCACAACAGACTTGAGTGGCTGAAATATTTGAGCTGCCGTTCAGATATAGTGAGCTATTTCAGGGCCGGTGTGTGACTTCATAGACTGACCGAGAGGAACACACAGGACTTCACATAGCCAACCACGGCTCTGTTCCAAAACCTAGTCAGAGCCTACATTTTAACTTTATAAAGCCTACAGTGATTTATGTGATTGACAAATTTCTAAGGCCTAATGAACTTGATCCAGGACAGATTTTGTTACCTTTTTTTCCTTCAAGTTCAACTAAATATTTTTAGAGGTCACTCAGGGCATGTCTTACTGAATCTGATTTATCATATTTTGTTGGTTCTGAAACATTATTCCAATGTAACCCAAACTTAATCCCTACTCCAAATCCTAAACCATTCCAAAAATCAGAGGGAAATAAGTGAATAACAATAATAAACAAGCAACTTTCCCTGATTGTAAGCCTACAGTAAACTTGACATGAACTGTAAACTTGTCACTCAAGTCAGATATCGATCCAGGAACTTGTTGCATTTGATCAAATCAAGTTCAGAGCCATTCTGGAGCCAATATTGATTGGATAAGCAATGAAACAAAAGCAGAATGAATCAGGGGCACTATTTTGAACTGTAATTGATATATCAGCTGGGATCAAAAGAAAAGAGCACTGTGTGAGCAAGAGCTATTCTGCTTGTGCTAATTATACGAATAACCATTGAACCGTGATGTGAAATCCATTGAAAAGCTGCTGATTTCATCATAACTTCGATACAAACATACAATTAAACTAGTTTAAAGCCATATGAAATGGAACTATAATCCTTAACAACACAGACATGTAAACTTTCCACAGATCACCAACTATTACCAAGGGGTGGGAATCCCTGATACGATATTATCATGATACTCGCGTCACGGTACAATATTATAACGATTTTAAATATATTGCTTTTTATTAGGCTCTTCAACTTCAAATTATATTCCCAATGGACAACTTTGGCAGTGTTTTAACTAAACAGAAATGTTTCTCATGTTTGTTGTTCTCACCTAAATTTATTTGCTGCAGTGTAAATACGTGGGATTTTAAAGCAGACGACATTTTATGAAATCCTGTCATGATTATTGTACGTATCCTTCTGCAATGCCGCGATCTATTTTTACTCACCTATACAGTGTGCTGAAGGTGAACCCGCTCACCAGAAAGAAAACAAAATTCAAGTTTAACAGCACCATCTACTGGACTGTAATGAAATTGATTTTAACATTTAAAGGGCACCTATTTTAACCCCTTTGGTGTTGCAGATGAAAGTAAAGAGCGTTAGGGAGTCGCAGAAGACATTGAAGAGCGGGAAGGGGGTGGTGCGTGTGAGGAGGGGGATCGTTAATATGAGGTAACGGATTAGATTTCAGAGGCACAAATTAAGCCCTGGTAAGAACTTTCCCAATGATTATTTGATGTATTTGTTGTGGAGTTAATTCAAGCCTTTTGATGAGTCACACACAATGTTGTTACAAAGTTCCAGCACACATACACACACAGCAGACACACAGTGCGTTAATATCCACTGCTGCATGGATATCCGTACAAAATAAACCTAATTTTATGTCCACAAACCGAGATTGAAGCATCTTTTACAATTGTACTGACATGCGGCTGTGGTGATAAAGTAAAGCTGAAGTAAATTGATGTATTTCATTACAAACATGCACTGTTGTTGTTTTTTGTTATGATTGTATGTGTTACTATTGAGACATGTTAATACTGTGTGAGGCTGTCAATCAATTCGGTGGGCGTGGAAACCGCACTCCTACGTCACGTTGCAGTCGGCCTCAAAAGGGATTTGAATCCTATTTTAACTTCAGGAAATAAAAAAAAACTAAAGACTTAATGTGTTTCTATCACCCTAATATGACTGTGGACACACTAAACCTACACACAGTTCTGTCCAAACAGCTTACAGAAGATGATTTTCATCATAAATGCCCTTAAAGCAAACAGCGTAATAAAATATTGCTGTTATTTTGACGTGTATACGTGTACCGATTTACAGTAGCATTGCCGTGGAAAATATTGCAATACTATTCTATATCAATATTTTCCCTCAGCTATACTGTTACCAAAGTACTAACACTAACGAGAGTCAGTAGCTACGTTTCCATCCAGCTATTTTTATTCGCATTTTGGATGTGTGCACAAAAAAAGGTTGATGGAAACGCAATGATGCGCATAAATTTTGAAAATGCGCATAACTGAGTAAGATAAACTTTTTATTCGATAAGAAAAGATGTGCGTAAACTGCGATGGAAACACTTTTACCGCATAAATTCCAGTATGCGCATAAAAAAAAAAAGGTCATGTGATTTTGTTATAAGAGATCATGTGATGATAAAAATGTGTGTAAATGGACAAACTAGCAGGCTGAACGCATTGTAAAACATCTGAAATGTTGTTTTGGTCATTCTAAAACGCCTTACCGTTTAAGTAGTCGTGTTGTTATATTATTAGTGACCTCCAGAATCAAGAGCGTCTGTGCGCCCCGTCTGACGCCTTCAAACACCACCGCACGTTCACTGCGTGTCAGGATCGTCTTCTGAGGCACAAGTCATTCATTAAATGAAGAAATATTCGTGCAGCTTCTCCTACTGCAGCAAATTATGTTTTTACTGTTGATATTTAGCACCAGTTAATCAGGAAGTGACGATTTTGTCCGCTTTGACTCGTTGGATGGAAACACTGCTTTGTTCGCACGTCTTTTATGCGATATTCCAGTTTTGCGCATAAAGCTCATTAGCATTTTTGGATGGAAACGTAGCTAGCGGCAGAATTGAGAGATGTTCACATCAAATGTCATGACACTAAATAAGAGCTGTTAATTAGCAGTTTCTGTATTTTGAGGTGTTTTCTGTTTATTTATGGTTGTGAATTGCCTTATGTGACCTTGTTCTTTATCTGTATTGACATTTTAGTACTTTTGAAATAATATAATGTATATGAAATAATATATAAAGAATTAAGTCTGTAAAATGACAGAAAATGTACAGGTTATTTATTACAAGGTTTTTGTAGCGTTGTATACAACAACCCAGACAGTATATCAATTTAAACTATTAAAAAATGCCAATAAAAGTCACATCAAGGTTAAAAGTTGTTGCAAGAAAGATCAAGATCCCATAATGCAGAAATAAAAAGGGAAAAAAATTAAAACATAACAAAAAAATAACAAAATACGGAAAACGGCTCATTTATGGACATTTTTTGTGTGTATTTGAATGAAATTAAAAGTTACCTTCAGCTACAGTCTCTCCATCTCCAGCCTCCTCCTCTTCATCAGCCTCTGCTTCTTCATCATCCTCTTCTTCCACAGCTTGTGCTTCATCTTCAAACTGTTGTGGAGATTCTTCTTCCTCCGCAAATCTTTCTTGTTCCTCTTCCTCTACATTCACCTCAATCTGCTGCTCCTCTGCCTCGTCCTCCTCCTCTTCTTCAATCCCTTCATCTTCTACTCCTTTGGTCTCTTCATCTTCCTCTCCTACTCCATCAGCCTCATCATCTTCTTCTACTCCTTCTGTCTCTTCATCTTCCTCTCCTGCTTCTTCATCTTCTACT
>CAIGQQ010001014.1:3461765-3486457 GCA_903798035.1 Danio albolineatus | reverse complement strand
GTGTGTGTGTGTGTGTGTGTGTGTGTGTGTGTGTGTGTGTGTGTGTGAGAAAGTGACTTGGTCAAACTGTTAATGGGAGAACGGGATTGATTAGTTTTGTTTTCGTTGAGTGTGTGTCGATTATTTCAGTTGCTACTGACATCTGCGCTCAAAAAATGCTGTGTGTTCAAACTACTTATTTAAAATGAGCTGAAACAACACAACTCTTCAGTTTTTTAAATTGTTTTATGTTCAGTCCTCTACACTTTGTAAAAGCTAACAAGTTACTTCATGTTGTCTCAACTCAAATCGATTGTGTGGAACCCAGCATTTCTTACAGTGTACTTCCTACTACCTTAATAGCGATTAATACGCAGCTAATTTAACTTTTACAGAGCTAAAAGGCACAGTTAATTTTTCATTAATGAGAATTACACATTAATAAAGCCAGAAATACTTTAATTATTGGAAAGCTAAATAAAGAGACCCTCAGTGGAAGCAGCACACTGCATGATCTGACCTTCAGTGGATCACTAAGCTGCTGAAACTCCATCCCTCCCTCTCGCAGCTCTATTTCTAAAGGTCACCTCTATACGTTTAACACACACTCTACGCTTTTAAGTACTGCTGACTATAGCGGACTGGCCATCGGGAGCACCGGGACCAATCTGGTCACCACCCACCACCCTCGCCCCCCAGTCTTCACTTACCGATATTTTGCTGCTTGTTTAAACTACTTCTATAAAATGAGCTAAAACCACACAAATCTTGAGTTTTTTTTAGGACAACTTAATTGTTTTATGTTTAATCCACTAAAATTTGTAAAAGCTAATAAGTTACTAAATTCCTTCATGTTGTCCCAACTCAAATTGATTGTGTGAAATCCAGCATTTCTTACAGTGTACTTAATAACAATTAATATACAGCTAATTCGACTTTTATTAAGCTAAAAGGCATAGTTAATTATTGATTATTGAGAACAACACATTAATAAAGTGAGCAATACCTAAATTATTGGAAAGCTAAATAAAGAGACCCTCAGTGGAAGCAGCACACTGCATGATCTGACCTTCAGTGGATCACTAAGCTGCTGAAACTCTATCCCTCCTTCTCGCAGCTCTATTTCTAAAAGTCACCTCTATACGTTTAAATCACACTATGCTTTTAAGTCATGCTGACTAGTGGATAGCGGCGGACTGGCCATAGGGAGCACCGGGACACCGTTGACAGCCAATCTGGACACCACCCACCACCCCCAGTCTTCACTTACTGATATTTTGCTGCTTGTTTAAACTAAATCTATAAAATGAGTTAAAATCACACAATTCTTGAGGTTTTTTTAGGACAACTTAATTGTTTTATGTTTAATCCACTAAAATTTAAGCTAACTTAAAAGGGTGGTCCACGACGTTATCATACTGTATTTTAAATTTTAACTGATGTGTAATGTAGCTGTGTGAACAACATCTCTGTATGTAAGACATTCAAAGTTCAATGCAAAGAGAAACATTGGCTTTTACAGAGTTAGCTTAGCAAAGCCTTCAGGGAACGAAGTTTGAGGACTACAAAAAACACATCCTGGTTAATAATGTCATAAACCCTTCAGGTTACAAGCATACACCCCACGCAAGAGAAGGGCTAAGGGGTAGGGAATTGGGATTGGGCCTAAATCAGGAAATTTATATTTATTCCTCTGAAGTGACAAGCTCTTTGATTTGTCCTATCCCAAACTTCCTGCTTCGAAGATAGCATGTCAACGTAGGAAGAAAACCTCAGTGAAGACTACATGTCCAGCAAGTCCACTGGCACAGCTGTAGTTTAGAGAGAACACTGTGAAGGATCTTTGTTGCCCCTGAAATCCGAGAGGCAAACTTGAGCACGCAATCCGTTTATCTCCTCCGTGTTTGCCGAGGTGGCCAAAACATTACAGTCCTTTAAATAATGTCATGATTTCAGAATGTTTATTTAAAAAAAACAAATTTGTAAAACAAATTCAAAGCAAGAACAAAACTCATAAAATGTAACATAAGATATAAATAGCCAACAAAATGCCAACAACCCAAACATCTAAAATTCAAGAATATTGTTACAGCACAAAGTTAAAGTAGGTTTTTAAAAATAAATAAATAATGATTTTAGTGGTTTGTCAAATACATTTTGAACAAGTCGTGATTTTGTTTAGGCAAAAATATTTCTAAAGGGCTGTTGACATGAATTTGAGCCAGTCTTCGGTAAAATGCCAAACATACAATAAGAAAAAAAATTAGAAACATTAGTTATGTGTAATAGCAGTGGAATGACACAAGAAGAAAATACTGACCTACTGAAATGTGTTTAATACTTTGTATAAAAGTTATTTTGGTAATGACAGCATGAAGATGCCACTTGTGTGGTTTATTTCATTCCCCTTGACGATCTTGACGATCACGTGGGTGTCATCTATAAACTCTGACCTGAATCCAATAGAAAATAAGGATCAGAGGATAGTCCGGGCCATTCTAGCAGCTTTATTTTCTTTCTCTGAGAGCATTTGAGAGTCTCCTTGGCTGTGTTCATGGATCATTGTAATGCTGAAATGTCCATCCTGATTTCATCTTCATCATCCTGCTAATGTACACGTTGGACTGAAGCAGCTGATATTCATTTATACTGACGTGAAGTGCAGGTGTTGAACTACTGAGAGATTTCACCTGCTGTCTGGGCTTTCCATGTCATTCTGCACCTCCCTTTCTTCATGTGTTCAATACTTTTCCCCGTTTTTCCCTTAATTTCTACATCTTTAGTTTTGTTTTTCGCTGTGTGGATGGACTACTTTGATAGTTTCTGATATCTGGTGAAAATTTCAAGTCAACAGCACCTTTAGAAATATGCTTTTTGAGAAAAACGATGATGCTCTTTATAAATAAGTCACATATTACAACCTTTGACTTATTTAATCTACTGTAACATTGTCTAAAGACTGCATAATCAATAAATGTAAACGGCTCAGAGGTATCTTTTCCAATAGTAACAGTAAGCTTTGTTCATTTTCACAAGTTTTGAAGTCATGCCAGCATGAACTATCATTTAGTCATCTAAATGATGTTATTGCACTTATAAAATCAGCTTAAACATTCACACTGATATAAAAAAACAGTACTTGTCTTCTTCTTTAGTGTATCCATCAATGAAGAAAGATGAACACGGGAAAGACGGCTCTTTTTCATTTCTCAACGCTGGCTGCAGTGACGACTGATGACACAAAGATGAATCACAGCATGTTTAAAATTCATTATCACAAATACAGTATATTGCTATAGTCAGGCAGAGAGAAATCTGTCCACTAAAACAATTTTTATTTCAGTTTTAAAAGCAGACAAACCTATTTATGTCGCTATTCTAATTCAACATGATTGATTATACAGTTAGAAGCATTTTAACTCAATTTAATTATTGCAAGCTCGAGGGTTTGAAGCTTAAAGGGCCTGTGAAGTGCTTTGAAAATTGCAATTTTTTTTATTTGATGTTCGACATAATCTCAACCAAAACATGAAGAGAGGGCGGGACATAGTGTAGCTCCTCCCTTTAAAAAAACAGCCACTAGTGTTTTGTTTTATCACACTTCAGCTAGTAGGAGTGTGATAAAACAGCGCCTGTCCTCAAGTTAATTTGACGCTCGAATGAAGCGGTTTTGTACGCGCGAATGAAGCGAGTAAACTCAAATGTTCACGTGTCTATTTACGAGCGAATTGCGCGATTTCTGCATCTGGTGTGTATACAGCATAAGGGTTTTGGTAGACACAATATGTAATTAAAAGGCACTTAAATGGCCCGTTTCCACTGAGCGGTACGGTACGGTACGGTTCGGTACGCTTTTAAGGCTGTTTCCACTGTCTAAAAGCGTACCGAACCGTACCGTACCACTTTTTAGTCACCCTTTGCAAAGGGTCCCAAGCGTACCAAAGCGTGCTGTAAGGCGGAGCTAGACGCGCAGCTGAACACCATTGGCTTACAGAGATACGTCATTTGCTCACGCCACAAGCAGAATGAAAACAAAGGACCCGCCATGTTTAATACACAGCCGAGAGACAATGCTCCGAAATAATATCAGCATATAATAACGAGCCATGGTCGACCCGAGCTCAAACAAACCTTGTCGTCGTCTTGAACGGCCACAAAGCTGAGAGAAGAGCAGATTCTTATGGGTTACGAGCCCATAAGCGCGAGCGCGAGAGGTTTCGCTTTGACTCTTGCGCTCGCGTGTGCATCAATGTTTGAAATAACAAAGATCTTAACCTGGATTATTATAAACTGAGGATGACCGAATTACTCTCTAACGAGAGAATAATGACGGAGAGGCTACATGTACTGGTGAAGATTAAAGATACAGATGAGATGTTTGCACAGACGGGGCTCTATTTCATATTGTTTTTGAACCTAAATAAGGCATACATGTCTGCTGTGTGTAGTTTTTCTGTAATTTGGTCACATCGGAGACTGTGTGGGGCTGTATGTGTTCATATATGCTGCATTTATTTATTTATTTGATATAATCGCGGACCGTAGGCTATTTCGCATCATTGATCTGCAGTTATAATCAGATCATGTTCAGTCAGTATTAAACATTTATACAGCAGTATTTATGTGTATAATAAAGCCTCTGTTTTGTGAGTAGTGCTTCTCGTATGATTTGTGAACGACCCGTACAGCTTTACTGTAGACATTTCCTCAAGCGAAAATTATGTCGACAAACTTTCTGTCGTTCACCACGCTCACCAAAAGAGTACCCTTTTGCAGTGGAAACGCAAGCCTGATAAAGGTGACCCGTACCGTACCGTACTGTACCACTCAGTGGAAACGGGCCAAAAGGGTTATATTCCTCCCAAAAAATGTAAATTATATTGTTAGGGATTTGACAGATTAAAAATATCTTGATTTGTGTTCAGAAGATAAACGACAGCCTCAGGGAAATTGGAACGACATTCATACAATTATTTTCCTTCGGCTTAGTCCCTTATTTATCAGCGGTCGCCACAGTGGAATGAACCACCAACTCATATGATACGACATATGTTTTACGTAGCGGATGCCCTTCCAGCCGCAACGCAGTACTGGGAAACACCCATACACTCTCGCATTCACACACATGCACTCATACACAATGACCAATGTTTGTTTACCCAATTACCCAAACACAAATGTGAGTAATTAATAACATAATTTTAATTTTGGATGAACTAATTCTTTAAATGATCACTTCACATTTCACCTTCTACCCTTATATTATGTTAGCAGGTGAAAAACACTGTGTTATCATATATGTAAGTGTTGAGTATGAGCAGTCGTACCTTTGCGAGTAGGATGTGCTTTAGTGCTCTTCGCTGTGCTGCTCTGAGAAAGAGTCTCCATTATCCACTGTAGAGATGAGGTACAGAACTCCATCTGCATATACAAGAGTATTAATCAATCATCAATAGTCTATATACACTCTTAATGTATAAGATACGCCTGCGCCACTTTATTAGATGCATTTTTGTAAGTGGAATGTAATATGTTAGACAGGTGCATTATTTAGACACAAAATGGCACCAAACAGTCAAAAACACAAAGCTGACAGATGAAAACAGCTGATGGAGTATATACTAACCTGCGCATTATTCAGACACAAGATGGCGCCAAACAGTCAAAAACACAAAGCTGACAGAAACTAAAACAGCTGATGGAGTATACACTAACCTGCGCATTATTCAGACACAAGATGGCACCAAACAGTCAAACACACAAAGCTGAGAGGAATCAAAACAGCTGATGGAGTATACACTAACCTGCGCATTATTCAGACACAAGATGGCACCAAACAGTCAAACACACAAAGCTGACAGAAATGATAACAGCTGGAGTATACACTAACCTACGCATTATTCAGTCACAAGATAGCACCAAACAGTCAAACACACAAAGCTGACAGAAACTAAAACAGCTGATGGAGTATACACTAACCTGCGCATTATTCAGACACGAGATGGCGCCAAACAGTCAAAAACACAAAGCTGACAGAAACTAAAACAGCTGATGGAGTATACACTAACCTGCGCATTATTCAGACACAAGATGGCGCCAAACAGTCAAAAACACAAAGCTGACAGAAATGAAAACAGCTGATGGAGTATACACTAACCTGAGCATTATTTAGACACAAGATGGCGCCAAACAGTCAAAAACACAAAGCTGACGCTAAAACAGCTGATGGAGTATAGACTAACCTGCGCATTATTCAGACACAAGATGGCGCCAAACAGTCAAAAACACAAAGCTGTCACTAAAACAGCTGATGGAGTATACACTAACCTGCGCATTATTCAGACACAAGATGGCGCCAAACAGTTATAAACACAAAGCTGACACTAAAACAGCTGATGGAGTATACACTAACCTGCGCATTATTCAGACACAAGATGGCGCCAAACAGTTATAAACACAAAGCTGACAGACACAAAAACAGCTGATGGAGTATACACTAACCTGCGCATTACTCAGACACAAGATGGCACCAAACAGTCAAAAACAAAGCTGACAGATGAAAACAGCTGATGGAGTATACACTAACCTGCGCATTATATAGACACAAGATGGTGACAAACAGTCAATACCACAAAGCTGACAGAAATGAAACTAGCTGGATAAAGCATATACTAACCCATGTATTATTATTCATTTATAAGACGGCGACAAACAGTTAAAAACAGTTGTCATGAAAGACATATAAATGTGGATGCAAGTATATTCAATGATGGTCAAGGTGATTCAAAGTTCCCTGATGAGCCTGTGTTATTTAGCAGCAGTTATCTCTGAATAACATACCTTGGAATGTCGCGACTGCTATCTGAAATACTAAATTCTGATTGGTCAGTGTAATATAATGCGGAAATCACATCGTGTATTCTCACCTCTGACTCGAGGGCTCTCAGTCTGCGGTCTACATCTCTCGTCTCTGCTACTTGTCCATCCACTCTGAAACAAAACATCATCATTAATATGTGGGGAGTCAAAACTTTAATGACATATTCATTCATTCATTCATTCATTCATTTTACTTCAGCTTAGTCGCTTATATATAAGGGGTCGCCACAGTGGAATGAACCACCAACTATTCCGGCATATGTTTTACGCAGTGGATGCCCTTTCAGCCGCAACCCAGTACTATGAAACATTTAGTTTTCTTTTAAATGATTATTATATTCTATGGTACACTTTTTTTTGTGTGTGTGCACTTTGTCCAGCAGTCATTGTAAAGCTGTCCTAATGCCAAAGTAAACTGTGAAAAAGTTTGACTCACTTAGCCGCCATGCGTTTGAGCCTCTCAGAGTCAGATCCTCTTTGCTTTTTGTTCTCAAGAGCCAGATAGTTCTCCTTCTGCAGGTTCTCCCACTTCACCAGCTTGTTCGCCTCTCGGCCAGTAATCCTCAAGGCTATCATTTAAAAAGGAAAATACACACAATTTATACATAACATCACACTGACTATGCTGATCTTCAAGAAATGTTATTTTTAAAGCATTAATTCATCCAAAAATTTAAATACTGTTATTAACTACTCATGTCGTTCCAATCCCAAGACCTTCAATAATCTTCGGGGCGCAAATTAAAATATTTTAGATGAAATACAGGAGCTCTTTCATCCTCCATCGACAGTGATGGTCTGAGACTTTCAAAAGCCAGAAAACAACCCAAAAACATTTAGACTTCAGTGGTTTAACTATAATCATACGAAGCTCCAGTACACCAAAATACAATGTTAATATTTGAGTGCAGATTACAGTGCGCATTTACTACAGACAGCACGGCGTATTGCCAATAACTATAAGCATACAATGCTACAGAAAAACTTTTGTGACCAAAGTCGTATTTACAGATTACTTCTGTTAGTTTTTTTTTTGATCACCAATATCCTCTCCAGCATTAAATTAGGGTGCACATTTAACACAGACAGTAAATATATGTACCTATTGAAGCCATCTAGCCTTTATAAACAAATTATTTAGCAAATAAGATGATTTGGCCTACTACAGTAAAACATTTGAAGACTTTTAATAAGCACGATGTGTACAAGATAGAGATAGCATAAAAAGTGTTTGTTTGGAAGTTTGTGAGACGGAAGCTGTCCAATAATAAACCGAAAATCATGCGGTTAACTCAGCCAATCAAGTACTATCGGTGTCGTCGTCGCAGCTCCTGCAGTCCCTTCTCAGATGCTGCACCGAGTGAATCAATCGTCTGATCTCAGAGTGCTGTCGCAGTGCCACATGTAAGAGTCATGTAGCGTCGGTGCAGCATCAAGCCGGACAAAATTTCTAACCAGCATGCACCACTTTTAGACAGATTTCGACAATGTTGGGCAAGCTACTTGAAAAATGTAGTGAGCAAATCTATTAGCTACTCTACTTAAAATGTAGCTTAACTACACTAAAAGCTACCCTCTGGGAAATGTAGCAAGCTAAGCTAAAAGCTACAGCAACTTAAATCGAAGCAACTTAAATCCAAGTCAATCATATCTTACTGTGCAATAACACTGTCAATGAAACAATTGTTCAGTTCGGTTATTTACTGCAAATAATATGCTGTACCAAACAGAAACAAATTATTGTAGTAGTCCTAAAAACCAGGTGTTACACATGCAAAATACTATAGTAATTTATAGTACAGCAAAATATTTAGCATTGTATTGTGTGTGTGTGTGTATATATATATATATATATATATATATATATATAGATGAATTACACTACATAATGTAGTATCATTAGTTACTAACTAAAAGTAATTACCATTATATACTTTAGCCAAATACCACAACAAATTAATTTGAGTACTTCACTATTGTGTAGTTCAAAAACATTATAGCACTTACTATAAATAACTAAAGTATTTTTTGAGCACGACATCAGAATTAGTTATTGCATCTTAACATGTACTTCTCGAGGTATGGTCATGAGGAATCCTGCTTCAGAAATAACTCCTCTCCCTCAGTCATCTTTCCATCAAGCAAATTTCTTGAGTTAGCCTAATTGGTTGGCACCAAAAAGTTTGTTGTCGACTACCGTACAACAGGAAGAAGAATTTATCATTCTCACCATCATATGGATTCACTTTTATCGGCTAGACACCGGCCTCACATCTCTGTGAATGTTGGTGCCGTCACTTATTAATCCTCGATCTATAAATATAGCTTGTGTGGACGCTACTGCACTACTTGACTAATAAAATAGCTTTGCTACTGAAAAGCTATTTGATTTAGAAGGTAGTGATACTACCGCCACGCTACTAAGAAATCTAGTTAAGCTAGTAGCGTCACTACTTGTAGCTACTGCACAACACTGGATTTTGATCAATCTGCACAGTGCTGCATGAAGTCGAATCCACCTATTTTGACCGATTTTGGCATAGAAGTGTTCTTGGAGCTTCGTATGATTACAGCTGAACCACTGAACAACTGTTTTTGCTTCTTTTTCTGTGTTTGCTGTCAATTGAGGATGAAAAAGCTCTCGGGCTTCATCTAAAATATCTTACTTTGTGTTCTGAAGATGAAGAAGGGATTGGAACGACATGAGGGTGACTAATTACAGAATTTTCATTTCTGAGTGAACTAACCCTTTAAACTGTACTTTTCAGGTTAAACTTTACCAAATCGTTGGATTTTGGTGGACGGCACTTTGCGTATGTTTCTTTTGATCAGGAGGTTGATGTGAGACAGGATGATGAACGGCGGAGCGAGCGTTGGACGTGAATGATACTCCACTATCAGATTATACCTCTGAAACTTCCAGTATGTGTCGCTGTGCTCCTGAACCTTAGAAAACGTATAGCTAAAAAACACAAAACAACACACAGATGATTTGACAGTCACATACAGAAGACGGATGAATGGATGAATAAATACCTGAATGTGGCGATGAGCAGGTTGACAAGTAAAATGTTGGTGACTAGTAAGAAGATGACCAACAAAACGACCACAAGCCAGTTGTGGCTGGTGTCTCTGCACGGCTCAATCCCTGCATTGATCAACGTCAGATTATCGGTGCAGTCTCTTTCCCAATGTTTCCCAGCTGAACACACACAGATATGATACAGTCAGTGGATTGATGCTAACTAAAAGCAGCAAAAAGTTGAATCAGAAGTGAACGTACTGTCTATTTCCTCCACAGGAATGTGTCCGAATATGTGCATATATGGTCTGTACAACACTCGTCGAAACGTTCTTGCAGGGCTCGGATCGTACTGGTATAGTAGAGCTTGATTGGCCACTCCATATGCGATTAACCAAACCAGCAGGAAGAACAAGAAGAAGAACGCATCCTTGATCTGTAAGAACAGTCAAGCAAAACACAAACATGAGTGAGATTTCATTTAGTCTAAGTCAATGTTGTAGTTAAATTACAGTAACTATCATATTCTGAAATGTGCAGTGGGTTACAGTCCAGTTACAGACTTCCACACCATCTGCTTATTGTAATTTACACCCTTTCTATTAGCATTTGCATGGATTGTACCAGTTAATCAGGCAGGAATGCCTTTTAAAAGCATGTATTAAAACTTTTTCCCCTCTCTGTTTATGTAGTAATGGGATAGTTGCTCATGAATGGCTTGATTTTATGGCAGGGGACCGCATACATACTGATTTTGAACATTAAACACCTCTCTGTTTGTCTCACCATTTTGCCCAGTATGATGATTTTGGGACCCAGCTCTTTGTGAATGGCGAAAATGTGAATGAGTCGGAGGGTGAAGACCATGTAGTCCACACACAGTATGCCACGACCCATGCTGAACGACCAGCTGAACATCCTAAGGCAGAAACAAAGACAAACAGGCACAGGTGATAAAGTTTGCAAGCACGTCTCCAAAGTTTGATGAATATTTAGGAAATCATAACAGCCAAGATAATAGACCAAACATGTTAAATAATGTTTTTGAATTAATAAGTGGAAAACATACTAAGTTTAATAGGCAGTGCAGAGTCTTAACACACTAGCTAGAGCACAAAATAAACCTAAATGAATGCGTCCCATCTCAATATTGATTGTGAAAATGGGCATGGAGCAGTAAATTTACCTCAGACAATTTTCCATTTTCATCAAAATTGCTATTTGTTAAAATGTGTTACAAATTAGCATATATTAGCATTACATTAACATATATATATTCAATATGTATGACATCCTGTAAGTGATATCTTATGAGTGTGAAAGCCCCTATGTAAATGATTATATTTGAATCGATTGATTGGAGTACAAACATAACTGAATATTTAAAGCCAGACACATCATTTGTTCAGCAAACCTTTGCTTATTATAAATAACTTTTTCTATATATTTTTTTTTATTATAATGCTGTTTTTGTGAATGCTTTAATGAACCTACTATACATGTGTTTTAGTCCTGCCGATATAATCAACATTTTTGGATTGAAGTTGAAGCTTTCGTAGCTCATAATATTTTTTCAAATATTTTCCTTATTTTAAGAACATGTGATTTTTATTATTATTATTATTATTTTATTTCTTTTTTTACTAAAATTTTTTTCATGTGGGGGTCAGAATTCAATTTACATGTATGATAGATATTGTCTTTTTACTCAATGTAATTTTCTGACATGTTTTTGCACTAAAATGTTCAATAAAAATTTATTTGGAAAAAAAAAAGAACGTGATTTTAGGTTATGTTAAGGATCGCTCTTTAAAAAGATGCTACTGTAGTTTTATTATAAACTTTATTTTATTACCATGTTAATTTCACATTCGCAAATACAAGTTCTCGAAAAAAGCAAACCTCTCCTAATGGTGCTAGGAAAAGAGATTAAAACGTGTATAAATGTGATATCTCAGTCTAAAAATAGTAAAGCAATTAATATTAAACGTTAAAAATACTGTACGCATTAAACGTTTTCATACTGTACGTTTTCAGTACTAGAAGTGCATTTTATAACTTTTGTTAACAGCCAAATTTCAAAAACATAGGTATAATTGCCGACAGCTAGCTCTCTGAAACTCTCACATGGTCACCCACTGAAGCTATGCATGGCTGCACCTGGTAAGTAACTGAATGGGAGACCATATGGGAAAGCTATGTTGTTAATGGGACCAGCAGGGGGCGTTCATTCTGTGGTCTGTGTGGGTCCTAACGCCCCAGTATACTGCTTTCGGATGAGATGTTAAACTGAGGTCCTGATTTTCTATGGTCTTCAAAAATTCCAGGATGTCCTTAAAAAAGAGTAGGGGTGTAACCCCGGCATCCAGGTCAAATTTGCCCACTTTTTTTGTCCATCATGGCCTCCTAACCATAATAAACGGCATCATCACCCTGTCTCCTCTCCACCAATCAGCTGGTGTGCGGTCTGGCGCAATGTGGCTGCCGTCGCCTCATCCAGGTGGATGCTGCACACCGGTGGTGGATGAGGAGATCCCTCCAAAAAAAATCTGTAAAGCGCTATATTCATATCTAAAACTCTCCTTTGTTCTTTTTCTTTAATTTTCTCATGTTTGATCCTTCTTGTTAATGAATGTGAAGTGTTTTGTTGTAAAATGAAACTCTATATGCTGGTCTTCGTTAATAAAGCTAAAAAATATATAATAAATATACAAGCAAAAATAAATAAGCAATTTATCTTTAGTTTTGCCCCCTTCTGTGCAAAAAACAAATCGAACTTCTCTGTGACAAACACTACAATGCATGCACTGAACCTTCAAACTAGTGTCATGTTATTCTTTATACCTCTTACTCTTCTATATTTATAAAAGTAAACTATCAAGGCCTGTTTACCTGCAGCACAAACCAGCAATAAAGAGGGAAAGGGCAAGAACATCAAACTTATTCCACATATCCTGAGCATACACGATCAGCGTCTGAGGAAACTTCTTATTGCCTGCAATGAACGCCTGGAAGTGAAAGAATAAATGCATGGAGTTACCATCAGACTGACTGAACAAGAACGAGAGAGTAAAAAAAAAAAATAAATAAAAAAAGCATGTACCTCTTGAATCTCCTCACAAACTAAAGTGAAGACCCAGAAATACAGCACATACTCCGAAACCGCAGGGCCATCAGGGGGAGGCGGCCTGAAGTCGACCAATAGCACGTAGGCGTACAGAAAGAGGAAGAGGAAGTACATCAGAAGGTTGCCGATGAATGAGGTGACAGGAGCGTACCAGAACTGCTTCCAGCGGGAGACCACAAAGCTACTGTTTGGTTTGATGAACGCAGGAGATCCTGATGACAGAAAGATATTCAATTTCAGCCGTTCTGTTCCAGATCAAGAGCAATGATGCTTAAATGCTTCAGGAAAACCTTCAAAATCAGCAGTCAAACCTTTAGTGTTCCGTCTGATATGATTTAAGTCTTCATGATCGCCTTCATTTCTAAAGATTATAAGATAACAGATGTTGTTTTCTTGTTGTTGATAGACATATTTATGCATGACGTATTGAATAAAAGCTAATGTACTGGTGTTTGATGTCATTGAAGGAGAAGACGGTCTCTCCATAATGGTTGTCTATAGCTGAACACGGAGGTGCTGACACCAATTTGTCTTCCTCTGCTTGATCTGCTTTCCTAAGAGGAAATAATGAAAGTCCATTAGGGCTGGCTGATTAATTGATTATTGTATGAGTGATTCAGTTCATATGTTAAATGTGCATTCGCTCTGTTTATTGGAGGAAACGAGTGCACTTGTTTAACCTCTGATGTTATTTATTAGTAGCCGGCTTATAAATGAATGCATAACAATCTGTTTTCTTCAGGTGGGAGGTAGAAACAAATGGGAAATTTTGCAGAGGCTTTTACAGTGTTGAGACCAAGGGGAGTAGATTTGGCATGGACGGAGGGGACGCGTCCCCACCAATATCCAGCAATTACTGAAACGGGTCACACTTTATTTTGATTGTCCGTTTGTTGACTTAAGGCCCTGTTTACAATAGTGCGTTTTAGTTTTAAAATAGCGTTTTAGCACAAAAACAATCCGCGTCTACACTAGCGTTTCTGAACACATTTCTGTACACACTACTCCACCAGAAACGTATATCACGTGACCATTCGCGCACTCTGGGCATGCACGTCCAAGTATAAACAGGAAGCATGTGTCTCGCTCTGCATTCTAAATAGGGCTTACGCTGCTTGAAAGGCGAGCGATTAGAGAGTGCTCGAACAATAGCTTGTCTCTTGCGAATACATGCAGCTGTTGTGGTAAAAAAGGCAGAGTTTAACTGCACAATGGCGCCTAAAACGGACAATAGTGCAAACAACGCTCTCATTTCTGTGTCCATGTTGTTGTTTACAGTGAAGGCTGGTATGCTGTCTTCCGATGGCGTTATAGTCATGTGATACGGGCTTGACGAATAAGGGAAGGTTACACAATGACCCAAAAGCGAATCTCAGTAGCGAATCACACCAGCCACGCCTCTGTTTTCTGATGTCTCAGTTTCCCCCATCCACACTGAGACGGAGCAGCAGTGTTTTAGAATGAAAACGGCCTCTCCAGCGTTTCCAGTAGTGTGGACGGATGGCGTAACCATAGCAAAACTTATGCGTTTTAAAACGAAAACTCATTAGTGTAAACGGGGCCTAAGTTACATTGTATTTACATACCAACTAATTCTCATGAGATAATGGGTGTTTTTACACTTGGTTCAATTGCCTGGACCGTACCCAAGTTCAATTGTCCCCCCTTGCAACCTTCTCTGTTGGTTTGTGTTCACACTGTCTTTTTTCCTTCTGAACCCTGGTACGCTTGCATCATCAATCCGCTGTTTTGTGTACGGCTGTTGCCAGGTGACGGACATGAAAGCAAAGCGCCAGAAAGACGTCCGCACTCCACACATCGCGGTCGTTTCGCTTTTACTGAACCTTTTAGTTTTGGATATGCAGAAAGCGACTCGTGTCTATCTGCCGCAAAAATAATAAACGTTCAGAACATCACACGATGTTTGCAGAAGCTGCTTTTGAAGGAGACAAGCAGACATTATCACTGTTTGGCTCAGTCACGCTTGTCGTCAAGGTAGATGACATATACACACACACACACACACACACACGAATGAACGTTATGAAAACTATAGTTTGTTGTACTGTTGATGGTTCACTTCTGCTATTTGGTACGATTGCATTCATACTACAAGTGAACCGTACCAGAGTTCACATGAACCGTACCCCAGACCACCTCTTTCAGACGGACTCGGATACGGGTCACGGGTGCGCACCGAGTTCAGGAGTCGTGTTTACACTAGCTAAACGTAAGGTACTATGACGTCAAATGAACCCAGGTGCAGACCAAAAGTGCTAGTGTGAAAGCACCCTATAAGTAGACTGTTAGGTTGAGGTTAGGGGTATGGTTGGGGTTAGGGTTACTGTATGTTACACCGAAGTATGTATAAATAAATAAATAAATAAATAAATAAATAAATAAATAAATAAATAAATAAATAAATAAATAAACAAACAAACAAATCACAATGATTATATTTATTACAAACTACTATAAGTCAACTATCCTACTATAAGATATAAAGACAACTACATCTTGCAGGGTGAATTAAATTTTGGGGTGAACTTGGGTAAACACATATGCAAATTTGTGAAAGTAAGAAAGTTACAGTGTAGTGCTGCTGTACCTGAATTCAATGAAGTTGCTGTAGCAGACAGGAGGACAGATCATCACCAGCAGGACTTTCCAGAGCGCGGTTTCTCTCTCTATATCTCCCCACCAGATCTGAGACAGCAGAGACTAAACGAAAAGAGGCTCATTTTAAATCCAAGACAGCTATGAAATTGTTAGTTTAAGCAAAAATTTTAATTTTTAAGTTTAAGTTTAATTGTTTAATTGTTATTATTTACTCGCCCTCACATCGTTACAAATCCCTCGAGAACTTTAATTAAGAACACAAATGAGGATATTTTAGATTAAATCGGAGAGCTCCCTCATCCTCCAGAGACAGTAATTATCCCAAGAAAGTCCAGAAAAGGGCCAAAAATATTGTCAAAACATACTGTGTTACTTCAGTGGTTCAACTGTAATCATACAAAGCTGCAAGGACAGTTTGTGCACTAAAAAAACTCCAAATATGATACCAATATCTCCCGCATCAGGATATTTAAATGGATGAACATGTTTTAGGTCTTCCACAGAATATAAAAATAAATTAAGATCATTTACTTTAATCATTACTATTAGAATGTGAGGAGACAAAAAACGTTTCTGAAGACAATCACCTACTGCTCCTTTAAGGTCAGGACATACTATGTTGAAAACAACAAACTAGTGCTGACAAAATCGAAATGTGTTGTTGCTTCGTTCAATTTTAAAATGGAAAAACCAAATCATTTACTTGTTTCATTACTTGCTCTGATTTTCTTCCTTTTTACATGTCATTCTATTTCGTTTCTTATTCCATTAGTCTGGCTGAGATTCATTTGATGGTGCTGCATAATTACTGTATTGTTTGCTAATGGTTTCGGTGCTGTTCTGGTTGCGGGGCAGGGAGGATAACACTGATAACATTTTGTTAACAAATATGCATGTTTTACAGTATTGAGTGTTGTTTTTACAAAAGATTCTAATAAATAAAGTAAAAAAAAAAAACATCCTGAGGTGACACACCAAATAATCTAGCTCAGGGGTGCCCAAACTTTCTCACGAAGGGCCAAAAAGCAAACTTGATTGAGGCTAGTAGGCTGAAGGTAAATGTAGTTACCATGGGTAATTTCCTAATTTATTTAATAATATTTTAAAATAAGTAGAAAATATTGCTTTAAATTAACTAATCCAGCATTTTTTTAAATTGCATAATGAACTTATTACAGTCAAAACAAAAACAATCTCATTTTTAACAGAATGGAGTTGCACCTTATTTGCTCACCAATGTCATCTGCATAGTCTTCTATCCGTCAAGTGACATTGTTTACATTTTAAAAAAATCTGATTTATTAAAACATTTAATTGAAACATTTCATTTCAGTTTGCTTTTTTTTTTGTAGCTCAGCAATAAAACAAACAAACGAACAAAAGGCTATATCAAATTAGAAATTATGATCTCTTTCAACCTCTTAAGGCCCAAGCTGTTATTTTGCATGCGCTTTTTTATTTCTCTTTGCTATTTGGGCTTATTGGAAGCTAATTAAAATAAAACCGAATGTATCATCTTTTGATATGATGTACTTTTAGAGAAAAAATGATGTCCATATATGTGGACTTGTTGTTAATAACACATACACACACACATTTTTAACTTGCTTTGACTATCAGAGAGTAAAAACTAAACTTTTTCCCCATTTTGGACAGTTAAAAATAGTGTTTGGGACATTTCATATGCTACAAAACAGTTGCAGGATGACACTGTATGTCTGTAATAAAATATTAAACATTCAAAGTATACAATTGTGGACATAAGAGCTAAAATGTGCTGTACACGTATGTGGCCACTAAGCCCTAGGAGGTTAAAGGCATTCGCCCAACCCTCTCCATCCTTCTCGTTCTCTTCTTAGATGGCATCGTGGGCCAAATCAAAGGTTACAATGGGCCAACTTTGGCCCGCGGGCCCTACTTTGGGCATCTCTGATCTTTTTAAATATTTCCCAAATCATGTTTACCAGAGCAAGGAAATTCACAGTATGTCTGATATTATTTTTTCTTCTGGAGATGTCTCATTTGTTTTATTTCGGCTAGAAAAAAAACTGTTTTTAATTTTTTAAAGACCAATATTATTAGCCCCTTTAAGCTATTTTTTTCAATAGTCTACAGCACAAACCATCGTTATACAATAACTTGCCTAATTACCCTAACCTGCCAAGTTCACCTAATTAACCTAGTTAAGCCTTTAAATGTCACTTTAAGCTAAATAGAAGTGTCTAGAAAAATATCTCGTCAAATATTATTTACCGTCATCATGGCAAAGATAAAATAAATCAGTTATTAGAGACGAGTTATTAAAACTATTTTGTTTAGAAATGTGTTGAACAAAAATCTCTCCGTTGCTTTGGGCATCTCTGATCTAGCTGAATCAATCGTCACCTTGGAATTAAAAGGTTCTATCTGCGTTCTGGATGATTTTGAGATATTGAGCTTCAAAGTTTTGGCATTCCATAGCAAACAGTAAGTGTGTAACATTTGTTTTTTTAAAATAAAAAGTCTTAAAATGTAAACAACTTAAAAAAAACATCCCATAATGTAAATAAGTTGTCAATTAATAAGAATACAGTATGTCAATAACTCAATTTTGACAAAAATGTCAGTCAGAACCTTATAATTCTAAGGTGAAGAAATGTTCATCAATGGCCTGATGCT
This sequence comes from Danio albolineatus, assembly GCA_903798035.1. NCBI lineage: Eukaryota > Metazoa > Chordata > Actinopteri > Cypriniformes > Danionidae > Danio > Danio albolineatus. The sequence continues at coordinate 3,468,173 of CAIGQQ010001014.1, read as the reverse complement.
GCCCAACAGCTGACTGCCAACTGGATGTGTCCTGGAATTGACTCAACAGCGCAACCCAAAAGCATCATATTGGCCATAATAAACGTGCCCATAAACATCAGACAAACCAAGTCATTTCTGCATTTTTTTGGTTACAGAAATTGAAGATCTTGGAACTATTGCAGCCTAAGGAGGATGGGAGCTCTAAAATATCTTCATTTGTGTTCTGAAGATGAATGAAGGTCTCGAGGGATTGGAACAACATGAGGGTGAGTATTAATAACAGAATTTTCATATCTGAGAGATCTAATCCTTTAACAATGGTTTGTGCTCTGCCAGACCTGCACTCCATCATGGCTGAAGAAGATCCGGGCATCCGCAGCTATGGCCATCTCCAGACAGGTGGCGTCACCCCACAGTTTTGACTTGCGGATCAACAGCTTGTAGGAATGACTTGCTTTGGTTTGGTAGCATGTGCCAAACACATCTGGAAAGTAGTGTCAGTGTCAGAGAAGCTTAAAATCTTACTGGTTTTATAAGATGCCAAAGAAAACCAAAGACACATCCTACCATGAGCCATTTGCTGAAACTTCAGCGCCAGCTCCTTCATGGAGAGCTTGGCCTCGGTCTCAATCTCTTGTTTTGAAAGCTCCGCCAACAGTTTACATCCACCCAGAGCTGTCAGAACCGACTCGCCACACTGAGACAGAAGAGCGGGACTGATGAGTGTGAAGCTGCACCATCACTTCAGTGTCCGAACAGATTATCAGATTAACAAAATACTCATTAATAAAAGTACGACCAACTTTGGTCTTAGAGGGACACTGTCCTGCAGAGTTTAGCTTGAACTCTAATCAAGCACAGCTGTCTGTAGTTTCTAGTGATCTTGAATGCTGTATCAGCCTCTGTACACTCATTCACTATTCCCTACATGAGTCCACTAAAATAGTCAACTTATAGTGAATGAATATGAGTGAGTGAATGTGAGCACCAAGTTCACTGAAGAGAAACTTCTAGGATCCTTGATGGATTAGTAATGAAACTGATGAACCGCCAACTTATCCAGCATATGTTTTACACAGCAGATGTCCTTCCAGCTGCAACCCATCCTTGGGAAACATCCATACACATTCAATCACACATACACTATGGACGATTTAGCTTACCCAATTCACCTATACCATATGTCTTTGGACTGGTGGAGGAAACCGGAGCACCCAGAGCGAACATGGGAAGAACATGCAAACTCCACACTGAGATGCCAACTGACCCAACCGAGGCTCGAACTAGCGACGTTCTTGCTTGCTACCCACTGCGCCACTCCTTAGGTAGTTCAATAATATGAAATTGAAACACGCTGTGAGGTCCATCTAGTGGTCAGATGCGTAAATTCATTCAACTTGAGTGTAAATGGGTTGTACACTCGTTTTTGCAGTGCATTGTGGGATTGATTGAGTGCCCTTCAGAGGATTCACTATTGCGGTGTCCCAATTCGCATACTTATACTACGCCCTAAAAGTATGTACTTTTTTGTGAAGGAAAAAAAGATACTTTTGAGTGTGTAACAGAAGAGTACGCAAGCTTTGGGATATACTACTACCTCATTAACAGATTGTTGTGTTGCTTAGTTAAGAGCTCTGTCGATCATCCACATTTCTGTCGTATTTAATTTCCTACCAACGCCGCTCATGCGTTGTGAAACCGCCTTTTATACGGAGGTGTCGGCACGCAGTGAATTTTGCAATTCGACAAAACAAAGTTGAAATAATAATATGATGACGATGATCTTATTTAGACTAAGCACGGCTCCTGATCCAGTTTTTTGTATATGAAGCAAAAAAGGGATGACGAGTCAGAGAGGTAAGACTTAATAAACCTAATTCTCGGCTACGAGTCTGGTCTAAGACAACACGCAACTTTTTTTTTGTATTCATAGAATTGTCTACAGAATTTTTTATTCTAATGAAATTAATATTCACGCAAAAGATTTCTTAAATCTTAGCATCACTCCAGTTGTGTCTTTAGATTGTTTTTCAGTTACATTTAGGATTAACTATTGTTATTTATTTATAATAATAATTGTATAATAACAACAATACTGTTATTTATTTATCATTATTATATATAATTTGTTTTTGTTTTATTAAAAAATAAATAGTAATATACACACACAAACACTTTATTTTTTAATTTTTTTATTGTTTTTTTGAGGGGGAGCTGTGCCACAGTAGAGCTTTATGTCTAGCAACAGCCTGTGACCAAAAAAGTGCCCATTCTAGGCAGACCTGCCATTAAATCCCCTTGTAGAAAATGCTTATTATTATTATTATTATTATTATTATTATTATTATTATTATTATTATTAATTTAGTAATATAAATTATTATTGTCATCAGACAAGAAAATAAAGTCATTTTTAAAAGGCTAGTGGCCCCTTTAATATACATTCTGTAAACTGTTGATAACTGTTCTTCCAACATCCCAAATGAAAAAATTGCCATTCAGAGCCTCAATTTGGGTCTTTGTTAAAGTCAATTGTAGAGAAAAATGTTTTCCCCAAAAGCTTTCATTTACTAAAACTGAAGTTGGGAACATCCTATAATTTGATAAGATCACATAAACAATTTTGTAACATTATAGGCTCAAGATTTCTGGATTCACTCAATTAAATTGGTTTTTAGCCATTAAATTAGCTCATTATGATGCTTGTATTTTCTTTTTTATATTATTTTTATGTATTGTCATAAAAACAAATGTTTGTACAGTAAGAAGTTGGACCTTTCACTGTCATTAATTAGTCCTAATCATTTCCTCATAGACAAATGAATTGGAAGTTGTAAAACAATCACTGAAAAGAGCTTAACATTGGAGAATAAGATCAACAGAGGATATGTCATAAGCACATAGTTTATATGCAGATACCAAGATAAACCAAATCTCTAGCATGTCTTCAGGAACATGTTACCATTTCCCAGCAGAAGATGGCCATCTCGCTGCGGTTCTGCAGCACTGCCCAGATGAAGAGAGACAACCACGGCCGCTCACACATCTCATCCCGGTACTTGCCATTCCCCTTCAGGACCTGGCATGCTTTCTGTGTGGTAGGACAATCACAGGTCATTTTTAGAAAGAGTGTGGAAAAGGAGTTTTGAGACTACACAGAATTAAACGTGAGGTCTGATACCTTCATATCTTTTCTTCTAGTCGATCCTGCGTTTAATGCGAGTTGAGACATGTAGAAAGGATGACAGACATCGCCGAGCAGATCCTCCAGCAGCTGAGACACCTGCCATCACAGATTCGACACATTCACAACAGCGCATATTCACAGATGGTTAGGCACTTTAGGATGCACATGGTTAGGATATTTAATGCGCAAAACACGGCTGAAAGTTTTCAACAGAAGACAAACAGGAAAATGAGAAATTCTCTGCACTCACGATCAATAATCAGCACCAGCTAAAGTATTTCAATGATTAATAACAACTACAGATTGTACTCTTTAGCAGTATATGCTACTGTACATGCAGTCATGCTTAAATAAATAAACACAAATGCTAATCTGTTACACTGTTGTTTGCGGATGTTTGACGCCATATTGCAACTTAATAATTCATTAAAAGTAAAAAAACAATGTTAGGAGATTAGTGTGGGCTGCATCCAGCTGTTCAGGAAGCGGATTCTTTCCGTAAGCTTTACGTTTAATTTAGTTAGTAAATGATTACATCTCAGATCAATGTGTTTGTGTAATTGTTTAGTGTTGTCACAATTGGCCATGTAACAAGCAGAATACTGTACATCCTGCCAGTTGCTATCGTAATTTATTATGTTTCAAATCATCGCATTCCATGGTATGTTATTCGTAGATAACAACCACCGAAACAACTAACGAAGTCTCATCTGGGTCCCAAAAGTCATCTTGATTGCCAGTGAACACATTTTATACACACATATACAGTACACATACATATACAGTTAAAGTCAGAATTATTAGCCCTGCTTTGAATTTATTTTACTTTTTTAACATTTCCTAAATTATGTTTAACAGAGCAAGGAAATTTTCACAGTATGTCTGTTAATATTTTTTCGTCCGGAGAAAGTCTTATTTGTTTTATTTTAGCTAGAATAAAAGCAGTTTTAAATTTTTTAAAAACCATTTTAAGGCCAAAATTATTAGCCCCCAAAATTATTAGCTAATTTTATAATATATATATATAAATCCGCTGCTATTTGGTATCATCTCTTAAGGTTAGTGTCTGCTCCATTCAGCCATTTTCATTTCTGTTTTGCATTTAGTTAAAGAATTAATAAACTATTATGGTTTGTGTATAATTTTGACAACTTGTGGGTGTGTAAAAATGGAGATAAAGCACATCTAGGTAGTTGTTTTCGCATAATAAAATCACTTTAGGCTTCATCCCTTATCCCTACTTTATGCCTAACTTAACCCACGCTGTTATTTTGCATGCGTTTTTTATTTCTCTTTGCTATTTGGGCTTATTGGAACCTAATTAGAATAAAACCTAAGCATGATCTTTTGATATGATGTACTTTTAGCGAAAAATGATGTCCATATATGTGGACTCGTTGTTAATAACACATGCACGCATATTTTTTAACATGTTTTGACTATCAGAGAGTAAAAACTACATTTTTACCCCATCTTGGGCAGTTAAAAATAGTGTTTGGGACATTTCATATGCTACAAAACAGTTGCAGGATGACACTGTATGTCTGTAATAAATATTAAACATTCAAAGTATACAATTGTGGACATAAGAGCCAACATGTGTCGTCCACGTATGTGGCCACTAAGCCCTAGGAGGTTAAAGGCCTTCTGTATCCATTTTTGAACAGGTGTTAATATATAGTTTTACATATAGTTTTGGTGCACTTTTCAATATAATAAACCTCTAAAAGGTCTTTTAACCTCTTGAATGTCACCTTCATAAACTGCTTTACACTTCAACAATAACCAAGTGTCAAGTGTCGAATGTTTAAAAAAATAAACAAAGTATTCTATTTTGCGTTTACTCGGGTTTAACTCTTAATGAAACTGGTTTCATTTATTAATGTGTACAGTGAATTTGGCTCTCCAATAGTACTGTGACATATTCTGTGGATCTGTATGCGTCAATAATAAGGGGTATACTTAATTCAAATATACAGTTCTCCTCAAAATGAAAATGTTCTCACCGCTTACTCACTGTCAATATGTTACAAACATTTAAGAGCTTCGTTCTTCTATTAAGCTAAAGATATTTTGAAGAATATTATAATAAACCAGTAACCGCTGACATCCATAGGAAGAAAAACTAATGCTTTGAAAGTCAACATCAACATTCTTCAAATTATCTTCTTTTGCTTTAAACATAAGTAAATTGTTCTTGTTAAGGTGAACTCTACATTTATTTTATAATGTCCCTGTAAATTAATGCAAAGTACAAGAGCGGTGGACAATTGTGCGCTGGTCAACCTGCTAATAGTTGTCTATTTGAGATCTCACCTCATAAAGGCTGATGCTGTAGATCTGCTCGTTGGACTCGTTCATGCGCTGATCCAGACGATGGAGCAGGAGTGTTTTGGCCAGGCAGTTGTCAGAGATGGAGTTGTACAGATCCTCCAGTCGGCCGTAAGTCAAGTAGCTCAAAATGTTCAGACCGTTATCAATGAGGAGACGCACAAACTGGGGTTTATTATTCTCCAGTGCGTCTGTCATGGAATCCACCAGCTCCTCATACTGTGTGTGACAGGTTAGAGATAACAGGTTACCAACACATGACAAAACTATTCACAAAATAGAACACCTTTATTCAATAACAGGGCATAATGCATAGCTACATATATGCTGAAATGTATTAATCAGTCTGAAAATAGGAGACACGGGTCAGTTAACTGATGTTTAATAGCAATTAAAGCGTTTACCCTCTTTTACTTAAGAAACTCCATTTGTTTTAGGTGATTAAAAAGAAGTCTCATGCTTAAAAGTAGTTAGTTTACTAGTTTAACCTGTACCTTCCAGTCGATGTTTCCATTGAAGAGTTCACTCTTGGCGATGTCCACTCTGTTCCAGGTTACGGCCAGTCTCAGCTCATCAGCATAGGAGTTAGTATTCTCGGAGACATGTCGTTTACTCGCTAAAACACACACACACAACAAAGACATGATGCATAAAACCATTTGACAAACAAACAAAACTGATAACTGTCATAAACTGATCATAAACTTATACATTTTCAAATAGTTATAAGGCTATAACTACTACATGGTAAATTACTTAGACATTCCAGTAATTACTGATTACAAAAAATGAGTAATTAGAGAACACATTTAAATTATATATGTAATGCATTTTTACTATATATATATACACAGTGTATTTACACACACACACACACACACACACACACACACACACACACACACACA
>CAIGQQ010001014.1:3447390-3461755 GCA_903798035.1 Danio albolineatus | reverse complement strand
ACACACACACACACACACACACACACACACACACACACACACACACAGTTGAAGTCAGAATTATCAGCCCCTCTGAATTATTAGCCGTCCTGTTTATTTTTTCCCCAATTTCTGTTTAACAAAGAGAAGATTTTATCACATTTCTAAACATAATAGTTTAAACTCATCTTTAATCACTGATTTATTTTCTCTTTTCCTTGATGACAGTAAATAATATTTGACTAGATATTTTTCCAGACACTTCTGTACAGCTTAAAGTGACATTTAACTTAGGTTTAACTAGGTTAATTAGGTTAACTAGGCAGGTTAGGGTAATTAGGCTATATAATAAATAATTAATTAAGTTATTGTATAACGATGGTTTGTTCTGTAGGCAAACAAACAAAAAAAATAGCTTAAAAAAGCTAATAATTTTAACGCTAAAATGTTTATTAAAAAAATTAAAACTGCTTTTATTCTAGCCAAAATAAAACAAGGTCACACTTTTTTTGATGGTCCGTTTGTTGAATTTAAGTTACATGACTATTTCTCATGAGATTATAAGTAGACTGTTAGGTTGGGGTTAGGGTTGGGGTTAGTGTAAGTTGACATGTACTTGCAAAGTTTCTTATAATAAATGTCTGTATCAAGTAAAGGAGACAGTCTACTAATGCTTAAATGGACCATCAAAATAAAGTGTTCCCTAAAACAAATAAGTAAAATTATCAGACATACTGTGATTCAAAGGGGGGCTTCTTCCTTGCTCTGTTAAACATAATTTGGGGAATATAAAGTAAAATAAAAAATAAAAAGGGGGGGGGGGGGGGGGGGCTAATAATCATATTAAGTTTAATATATTAATTATAATTTATTAAGTATTATAAGTATTAATTAAGTATAATTACATTTTAAGTAAGATTTTTTTCAGTTCATTTCTAAACATAATAGTTTTAATAACTCATCTTTAATCACTGATTTATTTTATCTTTACCATGACGACAGTAAATAATATTTGACTAGATATTTTTCAAGACACTTCTATACAGCTTAGAGTGACATTTAAAGGCTTAACTAGGTTAATTAGGTTAACTAGGCTGGTTAGGGTAATTAGGCAAGTTATTGAATAATGATGGTTTGTTCTGGAGACTATTGAAAGCAAAAATAGCTTAAAAGGGGCTAATAATTTTGACCTTAAAATTGTCTTTAAAAAATTAAAAACTGTTATTATTATGAATGAAATAAAACAAATCAGACTTTCACCAGAAGAAAAAAATATTATCAGACATACTGTGAAAATTTCCTTGCTCTGTTAAACATAATTTGGGAAATATTTAAAAAAGACAAGAAAAAAAAAATCAGAGGGGGGCTTATAATTCTGACTTCAACTGTACATACACACACACAGAGACATACTTCATAAACACACAAACAGTTGCTACTCAGCATTGTTTATGTTAAATTTACCTTGAACAAGAACTTTAAGCATCACAATGTCAAAATCTTCTGCTCCTTCCTGTTCTGCATTATAAACGGAGATGATGTCTTTGTTTTGGTAGATGCTTAAAACCTTTAATAAGCAGAAAAGTCATTAAATGTATTAATACTTCGATATTAAATGGCTGAGTGAAGCGTGCAACATTTACCTTATCAACAAGTTTGTCCATGCTGTCCTTGTCAGTGTCTTTCTCTGCAGGAAAATACTTCTTGACTTTTGCCGTCAGTTGTTCCCGGAGCTCCATGATGGGGCTGGCGTCCTCCTTCTCTGATCCTCCCAGCGCAGGCATCGCCGCAGACTGAACATTCTCCACAATGTCAGTCACTAGATTGGCAAGACCACCCGAACCAGCCAGAACCAAACACGGTGTTGAGTTCTTCAGAGACATCTCTAAAAACTGAGGTGAAGAAACATCTTCAGACAGAGTGAAGAATAACAGGGACACTGCAGTCAAATGTAAGACTTTTACAGTATATAAACCCTGTTAAGACCAATATGTATGAAATTTAAGACCAGTGTTGGGCAAGCTACTTGAAAAATGCAGTGAGCAAAGCTATTAGCTACTCTACTTAAAATGTAGCTTAACTACATTAAAAGCTACCCTCTGGGAAATGTAGCAAGCTAAGCTAAAAGCTACTTGGCAAATGTAGCTTAGCTACATCCAAGCTATTTTTGCAATTTTCATTTTTAAATCGAAGCAACTTAAATCCAAGTCAATCATATCTTAGTGACCAATAACACTGTCAATGAAACAATTGTTCAATTCGGTTATTTACTGCAAATAATATGCTGTACCAAACAGAAACAAATTATAGCATAACAACAACAACTAAAAATTTTAATAAAACCAGCTGTTACACTTTTAAAATACTATAGTAATTTATAGTAAAGAGACATATTTAGGAATATTAGGTAACACTTTATTTTGATGGTCCATTTGAGTATTAGTAGACTGTCTGCTTAATATATGTTGATACAGACATTTAACTGACTATAAGAAACTTTGCAAGTACATTTCAACTTACACCTACCCTACCCCTAACCCCAACCCTAACCCCAACCTAACAGTCTCCTTATAATCTAATAAGAATTAGTTGCAATGTAACATAAATTCAGCAAACGGACCATCAAAATAAAGTGTGACCGAATTTAATATTGTATGTACAGGGTGGGCCATTTATATGGATACACCTTAATAAAATTGGAATGGTTGGTGATATTAACGTCCTGTTTGTGGCACATTAGTATATGTGAGGGGGCAAACTTTTCAAGATGGGTGGTGACCATAGTGGCCATTTTGAATCCAACTTTAGTTTTTTCAATTGGGGTTTTTTCAAAAAGTTACATCAAAACCAAGCACACCATTGTTATTCTTGTGAAATTCCCAATAAGTTTGATGTGTCACATGACCCTCTTCCTATGACTAGGGCCACACGGAATCTGCGCGCGCAGAATACCGCAGATTTTTAGCCCATCATTTATTCTGTTTATTTACTGGTGTAAATATGTGTAAATGTATATTTATTCTGTTTTCAAATTAATTTCAGTAAAAATATTGATTAATATGAAAATATTCATAAGATTTATTTACAGTACAGTTTGTAAAGTAGTATTTTCTGTCTTTTAGTAGAGATTTTATTCGAGAGACTTGTTTTGTTTACCAAATATAGTGGATCTAATTGGATTTGCATTGTAAACATTAAATACAAGTTAAAAAGGTATCACTTTTTATTTTATATATTAATTTTTTTGTTATGATGTTCCTAAAATAATTCCGCATAAATCCGCTGATTTTTAACAAAATACTCTGCAGAAATAGCAAAAAATGTCCGCAGATTCCATCTGGCCCTACCTATGACCCTCTCCACTATTCAACAAACAGAATTAGTGAGGAGGAGGAGTCTGTTAGCTTGTAATAACTTCCCCCAAACCCCTTTGGCCAATCTTTCTGAATAAAATGCCTACTTTACCGCGTCCAATCAGCTCATGATAGGAAAAAAAAGCCACGTCCACTGTTGCTCATTTAATATTCCATTTCTCTAGGAACGGAGTCATCATACAAAAAAAACGGTCGCAGCTTCCAGACTTCAAGACTTTTTAAAGCCTAAAATTCTAATTTTGAACTTCAAGCCATTTATTTTGACTTTAAGATCCCTTTAAAACCCCGTAACGAGGATGTTTTGTCTTTAATGAAACTGTAATCTTCTCACCTCCAGCATGGACGTGTCTCCAGCTATCAGCATATTCAGAACAGGAATGTCAATGCTTGCACCACCTGCATAGGAGATGACATATTTGAGCAATCACATGTCAGCAAATAAAGGGCCTGTTTACATACTGCATTAAAGGGATAGCTCACTCAACAATGACAATCATCATTTACTTTTCCTCCATTGGTTCCAAAACTGTTGCACACAAACAAAGACATGGGAGAAGTATTGGGGGAAGAAAACAGCCATTTACTACCCATGTTTTTCACACTTTTTCCAACATTCTTCAGAATATCTTCTTTTGTGCACAACAAAATAGAAATTTAGAACCTCTTGAGTATGAAGACATGGTGAAGAAAGGTAAGCCCTGTCCATGCAGTTTCGCTGTTTGTCCACATGAAAATAGAGTATTTGGTGACTGAAACCAACCATTTCTGAAAACTCAGAAGATTTTTCATGTGTATGCTACTGTTATGATTATCAGCAATCTAGCAGCTGCAGATCGCTAACGGACTACAAATCTGCCATTACATGGACTACATACTCCATATCATGCACTGCTCACACGCACCTGTTCCTCATTCAATTGGTTAGGTGTTAGGGTTAGGTGTTAATAAAATACAATTTGATGGGTAATTTAATAAATACATGCATCATAGTGTGTCATTTGCATTTTCATGTGAACAAAGATTTTGGTAACACTTTATTTCGATGGTCCATTTGATTATTAGTAGACTGTCTACTTAATATCTGTTGATACAGACATTCAACAGACATTTAACTGACTATAAAAAAACCTTGCAAGTACATGTCAATGTACACTAACCCTGACCCCAACCCCAACCCTAACCCCAACCTAACAGTCTACTTATAATCTAATGAGAATTAGTTGCAACGTAACTTAAATTCAACGAACGGACCATCAAAATAGATTGTGACCAAGATTTTATTTTAATCTATAGCGCACAGAAAAAAAAAGTATACAAAACACCCATCTACATGTGGACATGTCCTTAATATTTGACTGAACTATCCTTTTTAGAGTAAGATGCAAATTCTATCCATATACTCACAAAAAGGAGGATGCTAAACACAAGCAAAGTCTAAAACGTACTAAGCATGTCTGCTTTCAAACAATTCCAGAGGTTTTTCTGTTTTTTTTTTTTGACAAAGAGCTCTGCTCTGATTGGTCAGATGTGGTCCAACCTGTTTTTGCAGTTTTCTGCTGTACCTGGGCGCTGGCGTGAAATGTAATCCTCCAGACGGGCTCTGAATGCCAGCTCTCCGCCTTTACGGCCAGTGGTCCCATCGTCCACCAGAAGAAAAGCCTTATAGTTGTTATCCAGATAGCAGGAGTCACGCGATATGTTCCTGACCATATACCTTGCAGGAAAGCTTCCCTACGACAAAGTTAAATTGGGGTATGAAAATTAGTTTAATCATTTCTCCAGTTGACTGATTACATAAGGAATTGCAAATATCTTTATATTATGATGTTGTTTTTTAAATATACAACAAAATATGCACAATAAAAATCTATATTGTGGAATAAAATACTGTATATACTGTAAACATTCATATTATGTATAAACATACACTACCTGACAAAAGTCTTGTTGTCTATTCAAGTTTAAGGAACAACAATTAATATCTCGACTTCTAGTTGATCGTTTGGTGTCAGAAGTGGCTTATATGAAAGGCAAAGTCCTCTAGATTACGCCTATTTTACCAAAATAAATATGATCATGCTTTGTGAATTATTTAATTAGGACAATAAGGTCTCGCTTTGCTTGAACTAAAGTCTTGTCACTTAACAGAAATAATGTCCAGTATAGAATATAAAGTCATGCTGCAGTGGAGAAAGATTGAATATTGTGTATGACTCCCATGAGTTTGGAGGACTGCATCCACACATCTCTGCAATGACTCAAATAACTTATTAACAAAGTCATCTGGAATGGCAAAGAAAGCGTTCTTGCAGGACTCCCAGAGTATATCAAGATTTATCTTCATTTTACCCCAGATATGCTCAATAAAGTTCATGTCTGGTGACTGGGCTGGCCAATCCTGGAGCACCTTGACCTTCTTTGCTTTCAGGAACTTTGATGTGGAGGCTGAAGGAGTGCTATCATGTGGTTTGTAATGTAATGGGCAGCACACATGTCTTGATAGCTCAAGCTGCTGATGTTGGCAACCACTCTGCAGATCTCTTGCACGCCCCATACTGAATGTAACCCCAAACCATGATTTTTTCCTACACCAAACTTGACTGATTTCTGTGAGAATCTTGGGTCCATGCAGGTTCAAACAGGTCTTCTGCAATTATTGTTGATGATTGATTGGGATGCAGTTCAACAGATGATTCATCAGAAAAATCTGCCACTTTTCCAAATAATCAACTAGAAGTTATTATTTGTTGCTCTTACAACTGGATTGTCATGTAGCGTACAGTACACCTTTAAAAAAACCTCGAGGATAAATCAAAATTTGCTTGATTTGTATTATTTTATTATCTATTTTTTGCTGATTTTCACATTCTTAGTGACAATTTATTTTCATTCATTCATTCATTTTCTTTTTGGCTAAGTCCCTTTATTAATCTGGGGTCGCCACAGCAGAATGAACCGCCAACTTATCCAGCATTTGTTTTACGCAGCGGATGCCCTTCCAGCTACAACCCATCTCTGGGAAACGTCTATACACTCTCATTCACACTCATACACTACGGACAATTTAGCCTACCCAATTCACCTACACCACATGTCTTTGGACATGGAAACCTTTTGGGGAAACCGGAGCACCCGGAGGAAACCCACAGGGAGAACATGAAAACTCCACACAGAAATGCCAACTGACCCAGCCGGGGCTCGAACCAGCGACCTTCTTGCTGTGAGGCGAACGTGCTACTCACTACGCCACCGTGGCGCCAATTTATTTTCATGTTAATGTTTATTAATTATTATTTTAATTTCAGAAAACAGCCTGTAAAATGATTTCCAAACTGATAAAGTGCAACAAAACATATCATTTGAATGTTTTCTTTCCATTAGACTAAAACCGTTTTATGTATGCAAATTACTGGAAGAAAAGATCAAAACAGGTCAAAACACATTTATACAAACTTTTTGAAGCTTTACAACCCATAATGCACTTCAAAAGAAAATGAAAAGATTTAAAAGTCAAAGATTTTCATTTACAACTTTATAGTGTGGTGAATAAAAAAAAAACATCTGTGTTTTTCTCAGAGTTTTACCTCTGGGTTGACGAGCTGCTGTCTGTTCTCCACCAGTCCCCAGGGAGCGATGCCTATAGGAAGCACTTTATTGAGTGTGATGGAGGAAACAGCAGTGGCGTTATCTTTCACAGCCTCTCCAACACACCGGCCGATGCCCTGCCTCAGTCCTCCAGTGATGATCCACGCTCCTGAACACGACACACACAGCGCTTGTGCTTCAACTCAGGAGATAGACAAAGATTTGCATAACAAAATAGGCAGGCTTTGAAAACCAACTGAAATGGTTGAAAGAAAGAAAAGAGGAATCCATTCACAGCCTAACATTATGAAGCATCGTTGTGTAAACAAGTAACATACAGATGCAGTCTGGTGGAAGCGTTTTATGCCTTTAGAAATCATTTAATGGTGGTGATGTTTACATATAATTAGTGATAACGGCTTTAATGGAATCATTCTGAAAAGAACTGCAGTCCGTTTGATTGATGATCAGAGACTAAACTGTGAGAGAAGTGAGAAGACTCTTATGTGTCCTTGTTTTAGATTGAAACGTCTGCATTGAGTAACCTCGTGGTGAAAGATGTTCCAGTCATGGGAGAGTTAAGAATACCGGTATGACCAGTTGATCAAGGAGGCTTTCTCAATTACAAAGATCCTCCAGAAAACAGAGTGATTCGTGCTCCAGAAAGAGAGATATTCAGTGTTGGGGTGCAGGGGTGTCCAAACTCAGTCCTGGAGGGCCGGTGTCCTGCATATTTTAGTTCCATCCCCAATTAAACACACCTGAACCATCTAATAAAGCTCTTTTTAAGTGTACTAGAAACTTCCAGGCGGGTGTGTTAAAGTAAGATGGAGCTAAACTGTGCAGGACACGGGCTTTTGGACATCCTTGATCTAGGGCAACCAGAGCCAGGAACACTTCCCAAAAGACATTATAATATAAACGGCATCTGCACTTATGTTAGTCTGTTTTTTTTTTTTTTTACTATTCCAGAGTTTTCCATAATCCTGGACCAGGCCGTATCCTGAACAGCTGCTGTGGTGGTCATGGAATGCTAAAGAGAAGGGTCTAATACCTGTACTCTGTGTTGCTTTAACCAGCCCCTGTCTCAGGACGTCCCGCACCCAGCTCTTGACCTCTGACCTCCCCTCGCCGCCCACCACTGACACCACCAGGTTGGGCTGCGGCAGCCTCCAGTGCTCTCTCATGAGGTCAAACACCCTGGCAGGATCTGTGGTGCTGGAGAGACGCAGAAACTGCCAACCGGAGAGCAAACATCAATATCACATGAAAAAAGCCATTTTTTCAATTATGAGCAATGCCTAAATCCAAAGGGATGATATTTATTAAGACATTCTCCAAAAAAAAATAATAATAATAAAAATTTATTAAAAATAAATAAATAAATAAAAATAAAAAGGAAAAAAAATGAATTAAAAAATAATTAAAAAAATAAAAAAAATTGGGGGAAAATTTTATAATTTTATGGTTTAACATCAGATATTTTAAAGTAAAAAAATAAAAACATTAACCCTTTACAGAACTAGAAAAGAAGTGGTTTAAATTTAAATGTGAATGAATTATAAATTTAAAAAAGCAATTATGTAGTCTTAAATCTGTACCAAATTAAACTTTATTTTTATTTTTATTTTTTTGGATCTAACAATTACATTTTTTACCTTTGCTCAAGAATCAAACAGTCTATCTTAAAATATTATTCAATTAGTAAATAAATTGTAAATAAAAACATAGTATATCAGTTTCCATCGTTGACTCACGTAGCTGTGTCTCTTCCCAGCGCCGGCGAACTCCAGATCTCCATAAGCGTCAGTGGGCTGTTCAGAGGAGTGCTGAGTGCTGAGCCACTGACTGACCACTGCTGTGCTGAAGTTATCGCCCAGAGCCACTGACGGGTGACTGTCTCGCGTCGCCCCGCACTGACAACGACCTCCATTACTACAAAACCAAACATTGACTGAGGATTTGCACACTGACCGTCACAAACAGTCTAACAAATAAATGTTTTTCCATCATAAGATGAGATTTTTTTTTATTATTTAAATTATTCAACAATCAGGACTAACTCAACGGACTAACTTAACTGCTGGGTTCGTTCGTTCATTCATTAATTTTTCTTCAGATAGTCCCTTATTTATCTAGAGTCGCCACAGTGAAACAAACAGCCTATGCTGGATTTTTTTTAATTATTATTATTATTATTAATAAATTTAATTAATAGAACAAAATTAACCCAATGTTTGGGTTAGTTAATATTTTTGGCTTTAAATAATCCAGCACTTCTTACATGCGTGCGTGTAGTAAGTGCTTCATGTGTGTATCGCCTGCTCTAACGACATCTCATTGTTAATGGGCCACGAAACACCAAAACACATTTTTTGAGCTGTTGACAGTCATTTATGTGTCCCACGCGGCTATAAACACTATTAGGACACATATATTTCACTAAAGAGTGAAAATTGGTTGTTTTTGCGTTATTTCGAGCAAATTCGTTCTTCTTGAAACGGATTTTTGAACCTGCGTCACGCCGATGAGATCCATGCGTGTATTCCAGCGTGGAGAGTGGACGTCTGTACTGGCGAGTGCATCCTGACGTCTCTGAGTGTGTGGCATTAATTCATGAGAAAGACTTGGTTCAAACCAATCAGCGCGCTCTATTGTGTATGTGGCGCAACTTCATTAATATTCATGATCGCTTCGAAGATTGTTTGTACCTGTTAGTGTTCAGTCGGCAAAACAAGTGGAAGAAGAAGAATTGTTTGGAGACACAGGTCGCCAGTGTTGTGTTTGTGTGCTGTAACGAAGGTTTTGTTTTCATTTCCCCGCTATGAGAGCGCAGCTGGACTCCCACGCGCGCGCAGCAGAAAATTGTTCTTTGTTTTTTTCCGCATCTGGAAATGGTGAAATCCGGATTTGCCGCTCATCTCCTTTTAAAATAATACACAGCTCCAGTTCATGTTGATTGTCCTGTTTTTGGTGAGTATGCGATCTGTGCTCTTTGTTTGTTTGTTCAGATGGGAAAGTTAGTTCGTCAGCAGTACCGTTTCAGTGTTTAAAGACAGACCTTAAGTCAAAATGATTAGAACTGTTACTGAGTTGATTGATTGATTGATTTTATTTGACAATTTTAACAAAATATACAAACAAGTCCAGTTAGACCAATTCATGCATATTTTAAAAACTGTCGAGGATAAAATACACAAAAAAGCCACAAGCTTATTTCCATTGTGGTCCTCGATATTCTTAAAAAATGGACGAGCAAATCATAAATGGAGTGCAAACATCATCAGCTCAAACAACTCTACACAACAAAACTCCTCAACTTTAATAGTAAAACAACCATTTCCTAATTTTTCTTCTAAAAACGCTCTCAACCTGAATCTCTTTAAAAATTCCAGGCAAAGCATTACAAGCAACAGAGCTGGTACACAAAAAAGAATTTCTACCTGATTTATTCTTAAATCTACAGGGATAAATACCCCTGCAACTCGCTCTCGTAGAATGACAGTGCACCTCACTAACTAAAACATAATAATCAAGGAAATATTTAGGTACCATTTTCGTTAAAATCTTAAACACCATCACTAATTTAAAAAAAAGACCCTTTTTTCGACTTTTAAAAAATTACTTTTACTATAATGTTCATTATTAAAATGTGTCAGTGGAGGAACTTTCATAATAATTCTACACAACTTATTTTGGGCTGTCTGCAATTTATTTTTCATTTTTTCTAGAACTACCGCTGTACCAAAAAGCAGCAGCATAGTCAAAATATGGCTGCACTAATGCACTAGCTAATATTTTTAAAGTTTGGGTATCTAAAAGCTCTGCCTGTCTAGCTAAAAACTTAATTTTAGAACAAACTTTTGAATGGACTGTAACAGCCGTCTTCTCACCTGTCAAATAACTATCTAAAACGCACCCTAAATATTTGACTTCATGTTTTGGTGTAATCATTTGATGTCCTACTTTTACCTCTGACCTGACACATTTTCTCAGTTTTGCAGCTGAACCGAATAAAATAAATTCCGTTTTACCCAAATGTAAGGACAATTTATTAAAACAAAACCATTTAGAGACTTTCTCAATTTGTTTACTTATTTCGTTTTGAATAAATTCCTTCCTTTCATGAGACACAATTATTGCTGCATCATCTGCATATAACAAAAGCTTTTCAGAACAAGCCATTTTCAGAACAGCCGTTTACAGCACGCTAACATCACTACAGTATTATAGACTGAAAGATCCGCTGTAGATGCTGCTCTCCGAGTGGAAAAATATAAACATTTTGTGACAGGAGAGTGTATACACACACGGCTTTCTGGCGCTACCTACCAAGAGTATAAGTTACCGAGAAATGTGGAGGGTTTTTTATTGCTCTCATACGCTGCAGAGTCTCAAACACTCCATTAAAAACGCACTCTTAGCAGTTTCTCGCATCTCGTTTGTCACGGGGGCATGCAGGAAATGTTCCAGGATTAGAGTTAAACTGCCGTTAGAGTCGACAAATTAATAATTTGGCAAATAATTCGATTACTGATGTCCATGTAAACACAGTCACTGTCTTTCTCCTCTGAGTCTGTGTTTTTGTTGTGCCTCTGTGAAAATCAGCGCATGCACAGATGGAAACTCCCATTTTAATGCAAAACCTTCCCTCTTTCCCCTTTCCCAACACAACCACTTTCCTGAGCTTTTCCAAACTAGAGGTGTGAAAACACCCCGCTGAGACTGGGGGGTTTCGTGGCCCTTTAATTTTTGACAAAAGGCTTCCTTTTAATGATGATCTACAAAAGATGAGGGTGTAACAGTTTTTACAGAAAGCACTATTTTTTTTCATTACTTAAGGGTTGTATTTCTCTACTGCATTTTTGCAGCTTTTGTTTGTTTTTATTGTTCACTTGTCATCAGTAAATGCTCTAATTACATTCATTAGTATAATATTCTGCTATTCAATCAAAACTTATTTAACAAACAACAACATTTTACTGTTACGTAATTTTTTTTTAATAGAACAGCAACCATATTTGAAGAAAAATATAAGCTACTTGATATACTGTACATCACTGTAGTTCTGTAAATTACTCATAATAGATCATATCACCCACTCATAATCCTAAAACTATTGAATAAAATGATGATTATTGTCACGATCAAGAAGCAGTCGTAAACAAGAGATCCTGAAAGTCTTACCTGAACGAGTCCTCAACAAACGTTGTGCACAATCTCTTCTTAAAGAAACTTGGAATCCAGCTCTAAAAATCAACACAGCTTACTTTTAGTTCACTATTAAACATGATACCAAATGTACTGTTACACCGTCACCCAGCCAGCATGATAAAGTGCACTTTTAACACTTCATCTTATCCAGTGGGTTTTGCCAAGAATGACTGTCATTCTTGCTTTGTTCACAAAACTAAAACATAGAGCTTTAATCCTACTCCTCGTGTAATTCATCATTTGTTCCTTTGTGTACTCCCCATTCATCAGGAAAGCAAGTCAGACCAGTTTAGCCTTCAGGATGACTTTATCCATTATTTACAGTATTTAGACCAAAACTGGTGGGATTTGTGTTTAGTTTCATTGTTAGAGTGTTTGGTCACAAACTTTAGTTATGCACAGTGCAATTAACTAAAATTCCTGACATTAATCAGAGGAATATCTAGCAGTAAAGCAAGTTTAATCAATATGATAAATCAGATACGCGTTTAATTAAGCTCAAATTGCTCCATGGGTGACAGTATCACTAAAAGCTCTTATACACATTCATGCATTTTCCTAGATATAAATCCTGGATATAAATATGGCATTTAATGAACACATTAGCATTACGTTCAATAGTGTTTTTGAAAACAAATAGATAGCATAAACTTTCCATGAACTAGCATACTAGTTGAACTGCAACCAATGAAGAGTTCAAATGGAAGTATTGGAATTGTCTTTAAAATAAGCACTTTTCAACTGAGGTAAAGTACTTTTTTTATTCGCTTTGAATATTCATTATGAAATCGCATGTTTAAGTGACTTCAAAACAGCATTAGCACTATTTAATTGACAATGTTGTACAAAGCCATTGGCCACTTATGTGATTTCACCATTTAGAACTTGTAAAGAATACTTTTCTAAATATTTTATTATCAAGAAGGTTCAAATGTATGAATATACAACCAGCTTTTACAGCTTGATAAAGTTGGTTTTAGGTTTGATATTCGCCGGACATTCGCGTTCGCAATTTTAGGGATCATCTGCAAATTACAATGACAGAACCAAAACGCACAGTAATGCAAAGAAGAAAAAAGTATCTCTAGAAGATTCCAGTAAATGGTTAGAGGCCTACTATCTCTAACTATACGGCACATACAAAGCAGAAATACTTCTTGTCATAAGCATACAGTACACATCAGCTAAAGCCCTTAAATGTTATTTTCTCACATTTTCCCCTTAATTTATACATCAAATCTAAATCAAATCACTTTTACACACAAATATATACAGTAGATTGTTTTTTTTTTTTAATACAGTATTTCGCCTAGAAGCTTCTCATTTTAAAGTGTGCTTACATTCCTAGGGACTAAACTGACTTACTACAGGAGAGATTTTCCCAATATCATTAATATATGTTCAGCACACAAAAACATTAGAAAAATATTTAAGCTAATTCAACCAATTCAATTTTTTCATTTCAAAGGGTGTAGCACATTCCCAATGCCCAGACAGACTTACGACACTTGAGATTTAGTTATTTACCATTCATAAAAATATACAGTACGGAAATACTTTAGAAAAATATTTACAGTAATTATCCCTACTGTAAAATTATGATTTTAAAGAGTGTAATAGATTCGCAAAGGCCAGACTGACTTACTACAGGTGAGATTTTACCCATATTTTCATTCATATATTTACAGTACACAAACTTTGAAGAAAAATATTTACAGTAGTTCACCCTACTGAAATTTTATCATTTCAAATGGTGTAGTAAATTCACAGAGCCCTGACCGACTTACTACAAATTAAATTTGGCCCATAATTTCATTCATATTTTTACAGTACGCAACTATTTTTGAAAAATATTTACATTCATTCACCCTACTGTACTTTTACGATTTTAAAGGAGTAGTACATTCCCAAAGGGCAGACAGACTTACTACACTTGAGATTTTTTTATATTTTTATTCATAAAAATATACAGTACGCAAATATTTTAGAAAAGCATTTATAGTAATCATCCTACTGTAATATTATGATTTTAAAGAGTGTAATAGTTTCGCAAAGGCCAAACTGACTTACTACAGGTGAGATTTTACCCATATGTTCATTCATATTTTTACAGTACACACATTGAGAGAAAAATATTTACAATAGTTCACCCTACAGCAATTTTTGAATTTTAAATGGTGTAGTAAATTCACAGAGCCCTGACTGACTTACTA
>CAIGQQ010001014.1:3422845-3441339 GCA_903798035.1 Danio albolineatus | reverse complement strand
ATTTGAGCACATAAAAACCCAATAGATGTAGAGAACTCAAACCAACTAAGTACTGTAAAACTTAATAGGTTAAGGGAACTCAAACCATTTGAGGAAACCGATTGCTACAAACCATTTGAGTTAAAAAAACAAGTCTATATGAGTACTTACTCCATTTGAGTTGAAGTATTGAGGTGTTTAATGAACTCATTACCTTCAACACTGAATTCAAAACACTTTTCAAATGAGTAGAATTAACTTTCTGTCAATTTTGAGTTCACTACACTCATTTCATTTGATAAAGTTGACTGTTGGGTTTTACAGTGTACGAAATAAACAGTTGTGGAATCATATTTATTTTGTTCATCACTCTATTTGAGTTGAAGTATCGCAGCATAAATAGCCCCGGCGCCGAAACCATAACTTCAGTGCTGCTCACGAAACTCCTGCTCGCGGTGTGAATGCAGTCATTTTCTTATTGTTTACAAACAAAACTTATGAGACCGCTGTTGTTAGATTTCATTGGTTGTTTTAAATATGAAATGTTATATAGTAAGCTTGACAAACAGTTTTGGAGAATTTAAGTTTCCCCATTCAAAGACATAAGAGCTGCACGTACTCGAGAGGCGTTTCAAAGGTGGCCGCCCATTGAAATGACTTCACACCCAGAGCACAATATAGCATGGACAATATTTCCCATTGGAATATGCAAGAATCTGCCATTTTATATATCCAAAATAAGTTAAGAAATGAAAGTGTTTTGAAATTGCCCATCAGAGATCACCAAAGGTCAGAATCCAATCATTATCCCCAAACCCTTGATTATTAAATGAGATATATTGAATTAAATGTATAAATTTGGTTCAGTTAAGCAGGATTATTACACAAACCACTGAACAAGAGCTGAATCGCACACAGAGTGAACTTGCAGGAGCAGGATGACGCATGAAAAGGCCAGGTTTAAAGATGGAAAGCAGAACATATGGAGAGTTTTTGGCATCATCCTTCCTTTCACTGGCTCTCGGCGGCTTCTTGTGTTGTGTATCCATCAATGAAGACAGAAAGACGGCTCTTTTTCATTTCTCAATGCTGGCTGAAGTGACGGCTGATGATAAAAAGATGAACCGCAGCATGTTCAAAATTCATAAACACAAATATATTTGTTAAAAGGAAATCTGTCCTGTAAAACTGTGGTTATAAGCTGGACGCTACATTTGCCATATCCTCAACACCCTATTATTCATTCATTCATTCGTTTTCTTGTGCTTTCATTATAACGTGCATTTTTAAAGTGACACCTCTGTTATTTAATGTAATAAAACAAAAAAATCTAAATAAATGAGATTCATTCGTTGCTCTTTATTCAGAATGTGTAAGTTATACAGCGAGAAACAGATTAATGAGATTTGATAACTTGATTCTATTTCTTTATAATAGCTCATTTTAATAAGCTAAACTGTTTGCTAATGTATACTATTAAATTTTCTTTTGTAAATAATAATATTTACAAAACGGTAGTTATGGTAGGCGTATCCCTTATTTTCACATCCCAATGTTGACAGGTATGGTGTGTTTATGTTGTGACAGAAATATCAGCTTTTACCTTTGCGAGTAGGATGTGCTTTAGTGCTCTTCGCTGTGCTGCTCTGAGAAAGAGTCTCCATAATCCACTGTAGAGATGAGGTACAGAACTCTATCTGCATATAAAAGAGTAATAATAACCAATCAACAATAGTCTATATCAGAGATGCTCAAACTAGGGCCTGCGGGCCAAAGTTAGCCCATGGTAACCTTTGATTTGGCCCGCCATGCCTTCTGCAAATGGTTTAGAGCAGAGATGCCCAAAGTTGGGCCCGCGGGCCAAAGTTGGCCCATTGTAACCTTTGATTCGTCCCACCATCCCATCTGAGAATGATGAAGAGGGCCTTTAACACAGATCATCATTTCTAATTTGAAATAACCTTTGTTTGTTTGTTTGTTTTATTGCTGAGCTACAAAAAAGCAAACTGAAATGAAATGTTTTAATTAAACGTAAACGAATTTGCGTTTGTAAAACGTAAATACTGTCACTCGACAAATATAGACTATGCAGAAGACATTGGCCAGCAAATCAGGGCAAAAACTAGTGTAACTCATGATGTTATAAAGGAGATTGTTTTTGTTTTGACTGTTATAAATTCATTATCTAATATAAAAAAATATTATAATGTCTTAGTTCAAATAAAGCAATGTTTTCTAGTTACTTTTAAACATTATTAAATAAATTAGGAACTATATATGGCAATTATATTTACCTTTGGCCCACTAGCCTCAATAAAGTTTGGTTTTTGGCCCTTCATAAGAAAATGTTTGGGCACCCCGGGTCTAAATGCACTGTGATACACCTATACCACATTATTAGATACAGTACATCTTGTTTGTTCTGAGTTGACCACATTTTTACTTTTTGAACTGACTCCTGACTGACTGAATTCTTTGTGGCATTGGTCAAGAAATTGCTGGATATTCCTTAGAGATTTTGGATAAGTATTTGCATTACAGCATCACACAGTTGCTGCAGATTTGTCCATGATGTGAATCTCCTGCTCCAGCACATCACAAAGATGGTCTGTTGGTGGTCTGGTGTACCTTATACAGTGTACAATATAACACTGGTATCACATCATGTATCCTCACCTCTGACTCGAGGGCTTTCAGTCTGTGGTCTACATCTCTGATCTCTGCTACCCGTCTGATCACACTGTCCACTCTGAAATAAAACACATCCACATCATTATTGATCTGTGGAAAAGAGTGTTTAAATCTTATTTTGTGCTGGTTTAGATAAATCTGTGATGAAACAGTAGTAGTTAACTGATTTTTGGTCAGTTTTGGTTTATTACTTTAATTATTTTGGCCACCCTCTTTGTATAATAATCATTGGAAAGTTGTACCAGCATGTCCTAATAACTGAAAATGTGAAGTTAAGTTTGACCCTTAAACAGGCATCATAACCACCTATCGACCTTTTATCCATAGGCTATCATTATTATTTTAATTGCCTATTAGTATTTATCAGAGTTGTGTCAGTATATTATCCAAACCAGGCTCATTCTGAAAACGTACCTTTATATACTGTACATTTATGGAGACCGTCAGATACGTCCCAGGAACTACGTCTTTATGCAATTTTTGTTTTTGGGAATCCATGAGAGGCCGCTGTGTACGCTTTTTGAGATCTCAAATTTCTCTCCCGAGTGCCATTCACGCCTGCTGTTCTCTCGTAAATCCACCAGAGGGCGCTGTCGACTGACTGTTTGACTGACTGAATGACCAATCGACTGACCCACCCTCCCCCTCCACTAAACCCAACCAATAGTATTATTATATAAAGGAAAAGCCCTCGTCTGATTTTTACCACGTTTTACCACATTCTCACCCTGTTATTTACTTGTTTATTTGATTTTTTGGCTTCTGTTTTTGTCTTACCCACTTTCTGGAACCGTTCTTCGCTGGACTCGAACCCTGTTGTCGTGGTCATCTCCTCTCTGCGTTTCAAGTCCACCGACATACATGGAGAAACTGGTCAGAAACCCATCTATACGGAGTTATAGCGCGAAAAGGAACAGCATCATACCGCTCTGTAGTGTTCGTTTAAAAAATTAAATGCAGCCATCCGTACTTCTGGCTACATAATTCACGATCTCCAGAAATGTATATAGGGCTACGTTTTCAGAATGAGCCTGTGTTGATATTATCCAATGCAAAAAAAAAAATTTTTAAGGAGTGCACCTTAAAGGGTTAACTCACTTAGAAGTTATGCGTTTGAGCCTCTCAGAGTCGGTTCCTCTTTGTTTTTTGTTCTCAAGAGCCAGATAGTTCTCTTTCTGCAGGTTCTCCCACTTCACCAGCTTGTTCGCCTCTCGACCCTTTACCTCCAGGGCTGTATTAAAGGCAAACACAGATATTTATTTATCAATCGTTTACCTTTAACAAATGTTCTTGTTGAGCTGTTATTTTGTTAAACTTTACCAAATCGTTGGATTTTGGTGGACGAAACTTTGCGTATGTTTCGTTTGATCAGGAGGTTGATGTGAGACAGGATGATGAACGGTGGAGCGAGCGTTGGACGTGAATGATACTCCACTATCAGATTATACCTCTGAAACTTCCAGTATGTGTCACTGCGCTCCTGAACTTTAGAAAAGGTATAGCTGCAGGAGAACATTAATAAATGTTAAATTAATTAATGAGCATTTTATTAAGGCAACAATATCTCCAGCAGAAAAAAGACCATCAAACGCTACTGGTCAGCCCATAATTCAGCAAAGAGCTAAAAATAAAATCGCTTATACACTAATGGCTTATTTTATATCCAAAGAAAAGAAAGATATCCAAAGACGCCTTTTTAAATCGTAAATAAATCTGTGTTTTTGAAACTAATTAAAGTAGCAGAAGTCAATTATTTTAATTATTTAGCCTGACATGTTTAATGTTCCAAGATATTTTAAATGTTTCTCAAAATAAAATATATTGTGTTTTTTACCCAAACATTTATACAACCCCAAACTAGAAAAAGTCGGGACAGTATGGAAAACGCAAATGAAAAAAAAGTAGTGATTTCCAAATTTACTTTGACTTGTATTTTATTACAGACAATATGGTCAACTTCGTTTAATTTGTAAATGTACATCCTTCCTGTTATTCGGACTTGCAACACATTCCAAAAAAGGTTGGGAGAGGAGCAGTTTAGAGCTAGTAATCAGGTAAATTGGTTAAATAATGATGGGATTTGGAACAGGTGATGTCCACAGGTGATTGTAATTATGATTTAGTACAAAAGCAGGATCCAAGAAAGGTCTAGTCCTTTAGGAGAAAAGATGGGCAGAGGATCGCCAATTTACCACTAAATATGTAAGGAAATTTGTGGAATGTTTAAAAATAATGTTCCTCAGGACATTTGGATATTTCATCTTCAACAGTGCATAACACCATTAAAAGATTCAAGGAATCTGGAGAATATTCAGTGCGTCAAAGACAAGGGTGCAAGCCTAAGCTGAACAACCGTGATCTCCGATCCCTCAGGCGGCACTGCATCAAGAATCCTCATTCATCTATAAGCGATGTCACCACATGGGCTCAGAACTACTTTGGCAAATCTTTGTCAAGTACCACAATACGTAGTTACTTCCACAAATGCCAATTAAAACTGTACTGGGCCAAAAAGAAGCCCTATGTTAATAGTGTCCATAAGCGCCATTGACTTCTCTGGACTCGGAGGCATCTGGGAAGGACCATCACACAGTGGAAACGTGTGGTCAGATGAATCATTATATCAGGTATTTTTTGGGACAAATGGACATCGTGAGCTCCGGACCAAAGAAGAAAAGGATTATCCAGACTGTTACCAGCAGCAAGTCCAACAGCCAGGGTCTATCATGGTATTGGGTTGTTTCAGTGCCCTTGTCAAAGGTAACTTGCACTTCTGTGATGACACCATTAACGCTGAAAAGTACTTAAAAGATTTTGGAGCACAGTATGCTGATTTCTTTTCCATGGATGCCCATGTATATTTCAACAAGACAATGCACAACCACATTCTGGGCACATTACAAAGTCCTGGCTGTGGAGGAAGAGGATACAGGTACTTGACTGACCTGCCTGCAGTCCCGACTTGTCTCTAATGGAGAACGTGGAACATTTTGAAGTGCAAAATACGATAACAAAGACCCCATACCGTTGCCCACCTTAAGACTCTGCAGGAAGAATGGGACAAAATGACACCTGAAACACTTTGGCCCAATCCCAATTCTACCCCTTAGCCCTTCCCCTTACCCCTATCCCTCACACGATGACACTCTAATACCCTGTCAGTAATGTCTAGTGGCTGGGAATGAGCTTTTACAGTGTCTGCTATAATGTTAATGTTGTTTTCGTGTGTTTACATAGATAAATATGGACACTGTGTAAATACACAGTATAGTTACGATCTTATTGCCACATTAGATCGTTATAATAAAATAATATGTGTTCAGTGATTCCCTGAAGATAAACACCAATAATAACACAACTGGAATAACTCCAGCAGTCGTGATCGTCTGATCTCGTATGAAGCAAGAGATCGCGATGACATATGATGACGTGTGCAGGTGTTGAAGTGCTGTCCCAATTCTTAGAGGGGAAGTTTTGAAGCCCTTCCCCTTAACCCTCGGTTGTAAGGGCCAAGGGGAAGGGGAAGGGGTACAAAAATAGAATTGGGATTGGGTTTTCATCACTTGGTGTCTGCAGTGCCCAAACGTCTTTTAAGTGTTCTAAAAAGGAATGACAACATTACAATGTAGCAAATGCTTCACTGTTCCAACTTTTTTTGAAATGTGTTGCAAGAACTATAATTGGAGTATGTGTTTATTAAAAAAAAAAAACTCATGAGGAACACATTAAATAATGTTTGTTGTATTGTCTGCAATAAAAAACAAGTTGAAGTAAATTTAGAAATCACTTCTTTCTTTTTTTGCATTTTCTATGCTATCCCACCGCTTTCTGATTTTTTAGACCAGCAATTTTTATCCAAGATTTTCGTACCGTCATAATCTTATTCCAGCCCATGACTAACTGAAGATGGAAGTATGAACAGACAAATAAATACCTGAATGTGGCGATGAGCAGATTGACAAGTAATATGTTGGTGACTAGTAAAAAGATGACCAACAAAACGACCACAAGCCAGTTGTGGCTGGTGTCTCTGCACGGCTCTATGCCTTGATTGATTAACGTCAGATTATCGGTGCAGTCTCTTTCCCAATGTTTCCCAGCTACACACACAGATATGATACAGTCAGTGGATGTCAACAAAAAGGTGCAAAATGTTAATGGTGAGAAAAGTGAAAAGTGAACGTACTGTCTATTTCTTCTACAGGTATCTGTCCGAATATGTGCAGATATGGCCTGTACAACACTCGTCGAAACGTTCTTGCAGGGCTCGGATCGTACTGGTATAGTAGAGCTTGATTGGCCACTCCATATGCACTCAACCACACCAGCAGGAAGAACAAGAAGAAGAACGCATCCTTGATCTGAAATTCAAGAACAGTCATGCAAAACACAAACATGAGTGAGATTTCATTTAGTTGCCAGAATTGTCTCCAGATTTTTGTAAAATTTTCAGTGGGGATTCATCTTTACAAATCCCTCCTTTGTGTGATGCCAATCTGCAGTGATTGGTCTACAGCAGACATGTCCACACTCGGTCCTGGAGGGCCGGTGTCCTGCATATTTTAGCTCCAACTTGCCTCAACACACCTGCAAGGATGTTTCTAGAAAACCTAGTAAGGGCTTGATTAGCTAGCCCAGGTGTGTCTGATTGCGGTTGGAACTAAACTTTGCAGGACACCGGCCCTCCAGGACCAAGTTTGGACACCCCTGGTCTACAGCGTGCTGTGCGATTCGAAATAAACATGGGTTGTACAAATGGGTTCATAGCCAGCACAGTACTTTCCATGTCTGGTATGAAAGCATAGCTGATAGTAGCCTAGCAATGACAGACATCACAGTATTGAGAACCCAGAACCTTGTTGAAATTCATAAAGGAAGCGGCATGCTTCATGTTTACCACACGGTTTTAAGCCCCGTTTACACTAGTGTGTTTTAGTTTTAAAACGGCGTTTTAGCATGAAAACGATCCGCGTCCACACTAGCGTTTCACCCAGTGCTTCTGAACACATCTCTGTACACACTACTCCACCAAAAACGTATATCACATATAACGTATATAGCAGTCTTCCGGTGGCGTTATAGTCATGTGATAGGGGCTTGACGAATAAGGAAAGGTTACGCAATGACCCAAAAGCCCCAATCGAATAGTGAATCTCAGCAGCCACGCCTCCGTGGAGCAGCAGCATTTTAGAATGAAAACGGCCTCTCCAGCATTTCCAAAACTCTCCGTTTTCGGGGCTCGAAAACTTCGGCATAGTGTGGGGACGGATGGCGTTACCGTAGCAAAACTTATACATTTTAAAACGAAAACGCATTAGTGTAAACAGGGCCTTAGACATGATTCATAAATAGCCCTATAGCCAATAAACAAAAGAGAGCTACAATCAGTGAGGAGTGAACAAGGCGAACGGAGAACAAGAAAGCAACCATTTTAATCACACCTACAGGCTGTGACCCAGAGGAAGAAGAAGCTGGTCCAAAACTGTACTGACAAAGTCTCATTCAAGGTCTGACAAAGTTCCATGTACATCTCCATCCTTAAATAACATTCGGCCAGTGAATCCCATGTTGCAGAGTAGGTAACTGTATCAGTAACTTAACCATTATTTCCTCCCAGCCTCTTCTCCAGTCAGTAAAAAATATTTTCCCTCAGTGCAGAGCATATTCATGTCATAATACAACCCAGAGCTCAACAATAAGGACTGCCCGATGGCCCGAGGCCAGCATGATAGATGCCTGGGACAGTAGACAGGATCGTTACTGGCCCAGCCTTGTTACTAATGTTTAATTTCCCTGCAACTAAATGTCAATAAGGTGCAAATACAGTCTTAGAATCAAGAAACAGTTTGTGCTTTTAAGCCTTTAAATACTACTTTTTCTGTAATGCCGTAAACACCAAACTGCTT
The DNA here is from genome assembly GCA_903798035.1 of Danio albolineatus. Classification (NCBI taxonomy): domain Eukaryota; kingdom Metazoa; phylum Chordata; class Actinopteri; order Cypriniformes; family Danionidae; genus Danio; species Danio albolineatus. The sequence continues at coordinate 3,432,763 of CAIGQQ010001014.1, read as the reverse complement.
TTCAGTTCCTCTTATCTGATTGGATGTTTTGAGCATTTTATTTTTTTCCATAACCTGGTAACAACCAGTCCAGCGAAGAGACGGCAACATTAAATTATAAGGCTAAAAGAAAACGTCTGTTTCTAACGTCCTAAAGCAGATACATACGTGGGTACAACAAGCGAAAAAAATTAATAATTTATATAAATATAATTATTTATTATTTATTTAAATAATTTAGAACTTTCATCCTGCTCTTTTTGTTTGCATAACACTTTAAATTTTACTTATCATATCTTTATTAATATTTTTTTTATTTATTCTTGATTGACAGTTATTATTTTTAACACAATATTTAAAATATGTGGCTAAGAAATAGCTATTAACTTCTTTTTTTTTGGTGAGGCCAGTGAAAAGTTTGGCAGGGCCAGTACAAAAAATCCTTAGCGTTGAACCCTGCAACCCATTCATTTCCTGCAATCCGTTAGTGTTTGAGGGTACAAGTTTTCCAGATCTGCATGTGTAACAAGGTGGAAGGGAATGTTTCATTCAGACCTCATTAGGGAACTACAAAAGAACTGAATGCATGGCAACTTGTTGAAAGGTGAAATGACTCTGAGTCTAGTCTTTCTTCTGAGACTTCATGACTCCTTTCTGTCCCCTTCCTCCCAGAAGTGTACAAGGAGCTCACTCAGGTTTGTAGAGCACTTTTCTCTGCTTCAGTCTCAAGTTCCTCATTGTTGGGAAAGCCAAAGTGTACGTGTGAATCCTCCAGGTGGAGAAGGCCAATGTGGTCAATCTTTGTCTGCAATTCACTGCTTCCTGAAGAGATCGCTCACGCCTCCCATTCAAAGCACTCAGCATGTCCAAATGCTCTGCATCTGCCCTGCATGTTATGTCCATCTATTCCTTCTACCAGTCTGAGGCCTTAAAACACAAGGGTTGTTACTCCCAAGAGCTCCTGTATGATCTCTGTATGGCTACTGTTGGGTATTCCTGGCAGATATGAGAGACAATAACAAGGTTCGTGTTCTTGACACTCCCATATGCCAAGTCTTGCTGGTTGTGCCACATTGGCCTGCCTGAACCTGTTTTTCAGATCTAGCACTCCTTGTGACACCACCTACCTGGCAAATTCTCCTGAGGAAAGACCTGCTTTCTCAGGGGCCAAGCACAAATTGGCACCCATGTCCAGATCTATGGAACCACCACATATGGATGTGGAGGACTGAGTGGTGTTTCTCTCACCCTGAATTTCCCAATTAAAGTTGTGTTGTCCTTCAGGAGAAGATAGAGCATGGGTTGTCTCCCTCCATACAGAATGTATATGTTGCTGCCACCTCTGCTTATCATTATTGTACTAAAGTTGGTTACAATTGTGGGAAGCAGAAGATAAAGTCGGCGAATCAGGTTAGGTGAAGGCTTTGTTTCAAAGCAGTCTCTCATTCACACCACTGTGCTCTCTCATCTCTCGGCTGCTCCTTCTCCTCTCCTTAAGAAGGGCGTCTCTCTGGCCCAATCACTAGAACAAACAGGTGTTATTCATTGTTTCAGATTAGCCTGCAGACTAGCCGCAGGGCTCCAAGCATGCTCTCCCCTCTTATTGGGCGTTCGATCATGCTTACCTCTTGCAGTGGAAAAACACAACCTGATCATCTGATACCTGATAGATCACCACTCATGCCTTTTTGGGATATTTCTCTGTTCTTCAGCGGCATGCAGATAGACCCATTTGAACCACGTGATTCAGTTGAGCTTATTTTCTAGATATGCACTAATCGACCAGCTAAAAAATGGCATGGTAAGGCCTTGCTTCTCTGCTCATGTAGTGACAGGACCGTCGTCCATAACTGGCTTGATAATATGGCAGTATATCACATGCATACTGATTTTAAACATTAAACACCTCTCTGTTTGTCTCACCATTTTGCCGAGTATGATGATTTTGGGACCCAGCTGTCTGTGAATGGCGAAAATGTGAATGAGTCGGAGAGTGAAGACCATGTAGTCCACACACAGTATACCACGACCCATGCTGAACGACCAGTTGAACATCCTGAGGCAGAAATAAAGATACACAGGCACAGATGATCAGCAAAAAGACAGCAGAACACACACTGCAGAATGCTTTTTTCTGAACTTAGTAATTCACATATACCAGATACCATAAAAGAGTTTCAACAAAATCAGATGGTCAAAAGCATTTGTTCCTAGCACCTCTCCTTGGCATTGTTTCAAAAGTCCCAGTTTGTGGTCTCAATTTAACAGTAGTCACTTTTATTTTGAGAATTCTGTTCTGTTGATCTTTGGGTTGTTTTGGGTTTTGGGTTGGATCCTACTGTAGATCCTACTGCCAGATCCTGTACTCTAGTCCAGTGGTTCTCAATTGCGACACCCCCCACCCTGCACATTGTGTATTGCTGCATCCCAATTCATATCCGTCCTAAATACTCTAACCGCTGATATTGCCTACAGTAGATTGCGCATTAGACGTGAATTCAATTAGCGTAGGTGAAAAGTTTAAATCAGGGGTCATCAACTATATTTGCAAGAGGGCCAGAGATTTACCAGACAGTCTCCTTGGGGGCAACAAAGAAAATCAAATAAAAATCTAATTTTGGCTTAATGTTATGTTTAATGTTTATACTTTTTTCTTTTCATTACAAAACTGAGGGAATTTGATGCAGGCTCCCAACACCTATACCACTGTCGACCACTAGGAGTGATAGATATCTTTCCTCAACTCAATTAGTCTAAGTCAGGGATCACCAAACTTGTTCCTGGAGGTCCGGTGTCCTGCAGATTTTAGCTCCAATCCTAATCAAACACACCTGAACAAGCTATTCAAGCTCTCACTAGGTATACTTGAAACATCCAGGCAGGTGTTTTGAGACAAGTTGGAGCTAAACCCTGCAGGACACCGGACCTCCAGGACCGAGATTGGTGATCCCTGGTCTAAGTCAACAAGGGGAAATGTAACTTTAGCCATTGATGAAGCACTGTGAGTCGCCCGTTTCAGCATTGAGATTTGAATTCAAGCCCACTTAACGTTTCAATTGATGTGCGAACATTATTTGTGACCTGTTCTGTTCTGGTACCAGGTTATTTATTTACCATGCTTTTTAAAGTTGTGCCAGACTGTTTTTCCTCATTTTAGTCCTGAGGCAGACATCCCAAGTCTCATGGAAGTTCTGTGAGTCTCTCGCAAATGCATAGAGACTCCTGGATGCCCTCAAACGAATGATAATCTTCCGGAAATCGCTCATCCCTCTCCACCGCATCCCTGTTTGCTCTTCACCAAACACGTCGCACGCACTCCGCCTACACCCCACCTGGTCTTCACTTACACTAAGTGAAGTTTATCTCTAAACAGTTTATCCCCCCCCCCCCCCCCCCCCCCCCTCCACCCCAAACCCACACACCCCTACTTTCCCTCCTTTCAGATGGGTGACACGGCGGCCCAGTGATCATGCATTCAACCTTCACCCATGCCATTAGATTCTGACATTGGGCTGATGGGTGGCACCTTACAACACCACCAAAGTGTGATGAATATTTAATAAATAACTGGCCAGTGGCCAGGTTAGCCTCTTAATAGCCAAGCCTTAAAATATATTTATGATAATAAACTATTAAGGCCTGTTTACCTGCAGCACAAACCAGTAATAAAGAGGGAAATGGCAAGAACATCAAACTTGTTCCACACATCCTGAGCATACACGATCAACGTCTGAGGAAACTTCTTAGTGCCCGCAATGAACGCCTGGAAGAGAAAGAATACAAAGTGTTATAAATGCATATGTGTACAAGAACGTGAGTAGGAAAAAAGCCTCTACTGTACCTCTCGAATCTCCTCGCACACTAAAGTGAAGACCCAGAAATACAGCACACACTCCGAAACTGCAGGGCCATCAGGGGGAGGTGGCTTGAAGTCGACCAATAGCACGTAGGCGTACAGAAAGAGGAAGAGGAAGTACATCAGAAGGTTGCCGATGAATGAGGTGACAGGAGCGTACCAGAACTGCTTCCAGCGGGAGACCACAAAGCTACTCTTCTTTGATTTGATGAACGCAGGAGATCCTGATGACAGAAAGACATTCAATTTCAGCCCTTCTGTTCCAGATCAAGAGCGCTACAATGCTTAAATGCTTCAGGAAAACCTTCAAAATCAGCAATCAAACCTTTAGTGTTCCGTCTAAAATGATTTGAGTCTTCATGCTCGCCTTCATTTCTAAAGATTATAAGATAACAGATGTTGTTTTCTTGTTGTTGATAGACATATTTATGCATGTAGTATTGAATAAAAGCTAATGTACTGGTGTTTGATGTCATTGAAGGAGAAGACGGTCTCTCCGTAATTGCTGTCTATAGCTGAACATGGAGGTGCTGAGACCGATTTCTCTTTTTCTGCTGGATCTGTTTTCCTAGAAGGAAACAAAAACTTAGGTCCTTCCCACTACGCAGCACATTATCAGTTTGTAGTATATTAAATGAAACTGTGGTTTTAGGTGCCACGGTGGCGAAGTGGGTACCACAATCGCCTCACAGCAAGAAGGTCGCTGGTTCGAGCCTCAGCTGGGTCAGTTGGCATTTCTGTATGGAGTTTGCATGTTCTCCTCGTGTTCACATGGGTTTCCTCCGGGTGCTTCGTTTCCCCCACAAGTCCAAAGACATGTGGTATAGGTGATTTGGGTGGGCTAAATAGTCCATAGTGTATGAGTGTGAACGAGTGTGTATGGATTTAATGATGGAGATGAAATCATCATTGTGGAGACCACAGATTAATAAAGGGACTAAGCCGAAAAGAAAATGAATGAACAAATGAATGAGTGTGGTTTTAAGATTTCATTTCTGGGTGCAACTGTGTGAACCTGAAACACTTATGCAAACTTCTGAAGTAAAGCCCAGCTCACACTGTGCAATGTTGGCCACAATTTGGTCATCTGAAAATAATTATGAAAATCTTAAAATATTTGTAAATTCCAAGGCTAAAATTTGTGCTCTTCGATTGTTGATTTAAGTCAATTAATGGCCATTGCAATCATATTTTCTCTCCGATAAAATTCAGGCATCCGATAAAACATCATTCAAAGCAAGATCACATAGAGCGCTGAACCAACTGACAACATTGAACATTTTTGTTGAAACTAGATAAGTCTTCTTGCGCGTCAGTTTTTGACCCATCTTGATTATTGAAATTATGAGAACTTAAGATCTTCCAGTGTGACATGATCATGCTTGTACAGTCTGACAAGCTACAATCGTACAGGATTATTAAAAATTGTACAGAGTAGCTCCAGTTTAATGAAGTAAAGGATAGAGATATAGTAATAATAAAGCTGTACACATCTTGTCAATTTGTATATTTGCATTCACTACTTCATTCATTCATTTCATTTTCGGCTTTATTAATCAGGGGTCACAGTGGAATGAACTGCCAACTTATCCAGCATATGTTTTGCGCAGCGAATGCACTTCCAGCTGCATCCCAACACTGGGAAACATCCATACACACTCATCACTCACATACACTACAGACAATTTAGCTTACCCAATTCACCTTTGTCTTTGGACTTGTGGGGGAAACCGGAGCACCCGGAGCAAACCCACGTCAACCACGGGAGAACATGCCAACTCCACACTGAAAGGCCAACTGACCCAGCCGAGGCTCGAATCAGCGACCTTCTTGCTGTGAGGCGATTGTGCTACCCACTGTGCCACTGTGACACCACATTCATTACATACTTTTATTTTTAAATATATCAATTATCTGTTTTTTGTCCTGTTTCAGTCATCCTGTTGCACAGTAGAAGCTTCTGTCGTGAAAACTAAATCCTTGTATGTGTGAACACACCTGGCAATAAAGCTCTTTCTGATTCTTCCGATGCTGATTCTGAGATAACGTGAGGAAAGCTGAACTGTGAGGACATTAACATGCTGCTGTACCTGAATTCAATAAAGTTGGTGTAGCAGAGAGGAGGACAGACCATCACCAGAAGGTGTCTCCAGAGCGGAGTTCCTCTCTCTATATCGCCCCACCAGATCTGAGACAGCAGAGACTAAACAAAAAGAGACCTTTAATATAAAAAAAAAAACACCTTGTTTTAAAATAAATGACACTATTAACAATGGTTTCTGTGCGGCCAGACCTGAACTCCATCGTGGCTGAAGAAGATCCGGGCATCCGCAGCCATGGCCATCTTCAGACAGGTGGCGTCACCCCACAGTTTTGACTTGCGGATTAACAGCTTGTAGGAATGACTTGCTTTGGTTTGGTAGCATGCTCCAAACACATCTGTCGAAAGTAGTCTCGTTGTCAAAGAAGCTTGAAATCTTACTGATTTGTCAAAGAAGACCAAAAACACATCCTACCGTGAGCCATCTGCTCAAACTTCAGCGCCAGCTCCTTCATGGAGAGCTTGGCCTCGGTCTCGATCTCCTGCTTAGAGAGCTCCGCCAACAGTTTACATCCACCCAGAGCCGTCAGAACCGACTCGCCACACTGAGACAGAAGAGCGGGACTGATGAGTGTGAAGCTGCACCATCACTTCAGTGTCCGAACAGATTATTTGGATACAACTCACTAGTAATAATAAAGGAAGTAGTATTCAATAATAAGTAGTTTTGGTAGCATAGACGCTATATTGGAAGAACCATTCTTGGGTCTCCAAAACAGCTTCAACAGAACCATTTTTAGAACTAGTAACACATGAAATATCAATCTCTGGTGCTTGGGACACGCGCCCTTGTAATAATAATGATAATAATAATAATAATATTAATAATAATAATTTCTTACGTTTATATAGCGCTTTTCTAGACACTCAAAGCGCTTTACACATTTTGGGGGGATCTCCTCATCCACCACCAGTGTGCAGCATCCACCGGGATGACGTGACGGCAGCCATATTGCGCCAAACCGCACACCACACACCAGCTGATTTATGGAGAGGAGACAGAGTGATGGAGCCAATTATGATATGGGGGTGGTTAGGAGGATGGACAGAGGCCAGTGGGCAGATCTGGCCAGGATGTCGGGGTTAAACCCCTACTCCAGGGCCATTCAATTAGTTTGTCATGGGGGCCAGTTCATGAAAAGCATCGCAAACGAAGGGCCGGAGAGGTATGACTTGCAAAAGGATTACGAATAAAACTGCATATGTTGCATTTTTGCTCCTTATGACACCCACAATGGCTTTTTCTACATTAAAATGTTAATATGTTGTATTTTAAAACTACATAATATCACTGCATTTTACAATGTGGCTTTTTGTTAAAGGGCACATACATTAACCCTTTTTTAAGATTTTATATTACTACTATGGTTGTTCTGAGTGTGCCAGTCTAGGTTCAGATCAAAACACAATTCAGATTGTTTTATTGTAATGTGTTAAAGAGTGTAATTTTGGGGGCGTGTACACAGGACGCTGTTTTAGGGGTGTGTTGCTTCCAAGCGGCAACCTCCCGCTCTCCCTCGGGAAGCCAATACGGAAGTAACTAAAACTTGCAATTCATCGAAAATTCCGCTAGTCCTGGCTGTCCTGGCTCCATAATAGAGCAAATCTCCAATGAGCCCACTGGTGAAATGGCCAACTTTACAGCAGAAAAAAAGGTGTTTACAGCCTGGTACAAAGAGCGATTTTGGTTCATATAGCTTATATTACCCTTCATGACAACTGTGAGGGGGGTGAATTTTTTTATAACTCATCCGTTTCCTTTATATTAAGCTAAATTAAGTTTGCATAATGTAGGGGCGTGGCCACTAGAGTGACAGCTAGTCGCGCTGGTCGCCGTCACGTCACCTTAGCTGATTCCGGCTGATTCATCGTATTTTTGTGTTGTTTTATTTGGCTTTACACAGTCAGCTGCCTTTTGGAATTATTTCCTGCAATTATCAGATAATATGGCATGCTGTGTGCACTTAATTGTGCTCACAAACCATTCATGTGGCCTCTGTTTCCCAGGTGAGTGAAATTATATACTTTTACCATCTCTATAAATGTAATTGCTTTATTTAGGATACTTTATCATTTATAATGTTCTTCAGAACTCTAATGCACTCCAGAATCTGACAGATTGATCAGCTGTACCCTAAAAAATCGCCATTTGAAGCGCTGTCATACAGTGTTCTGCCTGGATTTCCTAAATAGCCCTGCATTTACTAACACAGACTATATCTGAAGTATTTGGATGTAATCCGCACTTTCTTCCTGTTGAAAAACGTCTTAAGAACGATGTTAAGTGGCTTGATGTATTACAACAGTGTTTTCAACAGACTAAACAATTTATTGATATAGTGTACAACCAAGCACGTGTGGTCAGAACACAAACGAGTTGCAGGTAATGAAATATTAGTGTTTCTTTGCCCTTGTTTGGTATGCCTCAGTTGGTGCGATGACGCGCGAACAAAATGGCGACGGTTGGCCACGCCTACTAGTGGCTTCTTTTGGGTTCATCAGAAACCTATGGGTGACATCACGGATACTTTTCAAAAGGTACATATTTGTACCCGAATGGTCTACAATAGTACCTCAAAGGTACTTTTTAGGTACATAATATGCACCCACAACCGTGACACTCTCAGCATTGGTTAACAACCGAGGCTTGTATCAAGATCAAACCACTGCACCCTCTTACCTCCACCTGTTCCTGAAGGTCTACATCCCCTCAAGGAGCCTCTGGTCAAGGAGGAGCACCACCCCTAGTTAAATTGGTATAAATTGCAGAGAGGCTATAAAGCTTTCCAACCCCTTTTCATTCAATGTTCCACACTGATGGAATAATCTCATTCCCACATGAACTGCGGATTCACTGGCATCATTCAAACGACAACTAAAAACACATCTCTTCTGCGATCATCTGAACCCCTGTGAATAAAACCACAACCTCTTCTTCCCTCCTCCCACCATATGACAACCGAAACTGAGTGTGCCTCACACAGGTGAGTGGGCTTGACAAACCACCTGTCGAAAACACAGTCTTTCATCTCTCTGACACTAACCGAGACTTGCACCAGTATTACACATTAGCACCAAACATGTTTAGTGATGACGGAACATCAACAGACTGTGCATTTATGAAGTGTGCCTCTACACACCTGAGTGGGCTTGACAAACCACCTGTAGAACCACCTCTTCTCTCTCTTTAAAGAAAAAACACTAGTATAATTGGCACTTCTCATGTGTATTGCCTCTTCTTGTTGACTTGCTGAATGCCTCCTCAATTGTAAGTCACTTTGGATAGAGGCGTCTGCTATATGACTAAATGTAAATTCTCCTGTGTTTACCTCGCTTACGGTTCTGGTGGGTTATGACAGAAGTCTTTTATGTGTTAATACCCCCATTAGGAACCATACCACCATAGATAAATTTGTTAATAAGCTCATCCAGACATGCCAAAGTGGTTCTGTCTGAAATGCAGATCAAGATAAATCTCTAGCATGTCTTCAGGAACATGTTACCATTTCCCAGCAGAAGATGGCCATCTCGCTGCGGTTCTGCAGCACTGCCCAGATGAAGAGACACAGCCACGGGTGCTTACACATATCTTCCCGGTATTTGCAAGTCCCCTTCAGGACCTGGCATGCCTTCTGTGTGGTAGGACAATCACAGTTCATTTTTAGTTACAGAGAAGACATGAGAGAGAAATCTAAGACCACTCAGAATCAAAGTGAGGTCTGGTACCTTCATAGCTTTTCTTCTAGTCGATGCTGCATTCAGGTCGAGTTCAGTCCTGTAGAAAGGAAGACAGACCTCACCGAACAGATCCGTCAGCAGCTGAGACACCTGCCATCACAGATCCGACACATTTACAAAGCGCAAATTCACAGATGTTTAGGCAGGTGATGTTTACTGCGCAAAACACAGTCAGTTTTCAATCAACAACACTCAACAATATATATATATATATATATATATATATATATATATATATATATAT
>CAIGQQ010001014.1:3356124-3385801 GCA_903798035.1 Danio albolineatus | reverse complement strand
TGTGTGTGTGTGTGTGTGTGTGTGTGTGTGTGTGTGTGTGTGTGTGTATGTATCTGTGTGTGTGTGCGGGAACTTTGTCACAACATTGTGTGTGACTCATCGTTGCGACTCCACAACAAATACATCAAATAATCATTGGGAAAGTTCTTACTGTAGTATTTCTCACAAACGTTATGTGAGATCTGCTTCCTTTATGTCTTTCTGATGCAGACGAGGGTGGAGATTGAGGCACACTGACAGGCAAGTGGGAACGGTGGGGGGGAGGACTAGCCTTAAAGGCGCAGTACACAAAAACAGCAACAAGCTGTTTAGAGCTATAATACACAGACTTCAGACAGCTATAATCAATAATCTGATGGGTGTTTTGAGCTGAAACTTTACAGACACATTCTGTTGACACAAAAGGCTTATATTAAATATAAAAGAAGGGGTAAAACATGTGCCCTTTAAGTGAAATCATTGTACTGTATGCATTGCTACTATAAAAAAAAAACATTTTAAGGTCAATAGTATTAGCCCCCTTAAGCAATATATTTTTCAGTTTTATTGCCTTCATACCCTAACTTGTTTAATTAACCTAATTAACCTAGTTTAGCCTTTAAATGTCATATTAAGCTGAATACTAGTATCTTGAAAAATATCCAGTCAAATATTATGTGCTGTCAACATGGACAAGATCAAATAAATGAGTTATTAAAACTATTATGTTTAGAAACGTGTTGAAAAAATCTTCTCTACGTTAAACAGAAGTTGGAGGAAAAATATACAGGGGGGCTAATAATTCAGGAGGGCTAATAATTCTGACTTCAACTGTGTGTGTGTGAACGGACATGTTAGATTGTTAAACAGCAGTAAATGAAGTGTTTGTGAATCTGTGATGTAACCGAGTCAATGTGTTTCCTGACAGGATAAACATAAAGTGGCCGAAAACAAAAAGCAGCACAAACACTAAGATATACCCACACAATGAGTCCGCACACACTGGCACTGATTGGCAGTCAACAACAGGATGTGTGTGTTAAAGATGTTTGTGATGATATACTGTACGCTGCAATCCACATGAGAATAAAGCACCGTCACCTCTGCTTATCTTCACAGACTGATGGACACGAATATAAATCACACTAAGTGCTCCAAAAGCAGCGTCTTTTCTGTAATCAAGGGTTAGTCGAATCCCGCGTCCACACCTGCTGCTTGTATCCTGTTGATCAGCGCTCTCTGTCAGAAGTGATTGTGTGCTGGCCAGTGAGTCAAGATGAATAAAGGTGAATCAGTAGAAAAGCAACAAACATCTCATCATAGTTACAACACACACTGTGAAAATATATCTTAATGAACAGTTTCTTTATTTTGTGAATCATTTTATTCATTGTGATTCAAGTATTTTCAGGTTATTTACGGTTGTGAATTGCATTATAGGGCGACACGGTGGCGTAGTGACTAGCATTTTCACCTCACAGCAAGAAGGTCGCTGCTTCGAGCTCCGGCTGGGTCAGTTGGCATTTCTGTGTGGAGTTTGCATGTTGTCCCCATGGTCGCGTGGGTTTCCTCCTGGTGCTCCGGTTTCCAAGTTTTCCAAGCTCCAGTTTTTCAAGTCCAAAGACATGCAGTACAGGTGAATTGGGTAAGCTAAATTGTTCGTAGTGTATGTGTGTGAATGAGTGTGTATGGATGTTTCCCAGTGATGGGTTGCAGCTGGAAGGGTATCTGCTGCGTAAAACATACAGTATGCTGGAGTAAGTTGGCGGTTCATTGCACTGTGGTGACCGCTGATTAATAAAGGGACTAAGTTGAAGAGAAAATTAATGAATGAATTGCATTATGGGATGTTGATCTCTGCTCTATCGACTTTTGATGTTGAAAATTCAACTCTACAGTTGAACAAAGGGACTTTTATTGACATTTTTAATCATTTGCAATAATATAAGAAATAATATATAGCGAAATAAGTGTAAAATAACAGAAAATATACTGACAGTTTATTGCAAGGTTTTTGTAGCATAATATACAACACCAACCCAGACAATATATCACTTTAAACTATTAAAAATGTTCATAAAAGTGACTTTTCTAGCCTTTAAACTTTAAAAGTTGTTGGAAGAAAGATCAAGCTCTCATAGTCCAATTCAAAAGCATAAAAAATGGGGAAAATAAAAACATAAATCACTAATAACACACACAAAAAAATGTTCAAAGTTGATTCCTTTGATTTACTAATTTTTTTTAAACGTTAAGTGGTTGCAAACCACAAACAAATTGAGTTGAACATTACAAAATTTAATTTGTTTAAATTCAACGCTAGGGTTGGGTCGCTCACAAAAAATACACATTTAGGCCCCATTTACACTAATACGTAGTTTAATACAATAGTTTTAAAATGGCATTTTAGAATAAAAATGATCCACGTCCACACTGGCGTTTCTTCTAGCAATTGTGAACAACCTTCCAGCCACACTATACAGCTGAAAACGCACATCACGTGACCACACACACACACACACACTCTGTCATGCGCTGTAGCATATGTGCATGTTTGAGCTCCAGGCAGTCAGTGGGTGCTTTGAGCACAAAACTCCAGAGAGCAGAGCACGTCGGACAGTTTATCAAGGATGTACCACTGGATCGCGTCTCACTATAGTTGTTAAACGTGATATTAGTTAAACGTGATATTTAATTAATCTCGTGTCTTTCTAACAACTCTTCTGTCTTTTGAATCTATCAGGTAATGTGTCACAGCGTCAGCACACTGCTTCAATCTTTCACTTTCACGCTCGTACTTAGTCATTTTAGCGTAAACCTCAGATACTGTTGGTTGGTTCCTGTTGGTTGTGCACCTTTTTTACCAACCAAGTTTGTTGACGCCATGACACAGATCACTCTGCCTATTCATGCCAGAGTCTTGCGGAAAAAGTGATTGACAGGTGGTAATTCGTGTGTGAATTATCTTTATTTATTTATGATTTGGTTATGGGTAAAACAAAGACCATGCGGGTCAGGTAGTTGAAACGGTAGGCTACAAATAATTTGTTATGAATTAATTAAATATTCATAAATAATTAATTCATCGTCATCTATGACGACGATGCCATCGTCCATTGTTATGTTTCACATTAGACATTGTACGATGCCAAATTGGTTGACATCGTCCAACCCTAGTACCTCTTATATCTTGACTTATGTAGAAATTAAACACTTTATTGAAAAAGCACTATTTATGAAACAGTATTTATGTTTATTTAACCATAAACTATTATTATTTTTGTAAGCTGTATGCATAAATCTTCCATAGGGAGATGGCGAGAGCACATTTTGTCTCTGTATAACTACCACACTAATAATTCATTTCAGGACCTGCTGCAATCACAAGAAAACAGCAGGAAACTATATACAGTATATGTGAACTACAATAATAATGTAAACAGTCCGCTGACTTATGGCTTTCTCTTCTTTATCTAACAAGCAATCACTTTACGAAACAGGTTTGTATATGTAATACATGGATGTTTGCATGCGGCAGAAGAGCTTGAGGGATCCCAGCCGCTCCTCCGACCGGGAAAACAACTCCAGATGTCCAGAGCAGGAAAAGTGCACAATGGAGTCTACAGGGAGGGAAGAAAACCCTAGGTAGTCGAGAGAAGAGGATGAGAACGGGGGGGAAAGGGCCCTGAATGAGCGCTCATCTCCTTTATATAGCTCAATTCAAAAGACACCTCCAAATTCCTGGAAGTTCCTGACGCTCTGAAAGGGTTTTATTTGAGAGCGAGACCTCGTCTTGTCATCGGGAAAAATACCGGAGGGAATGTGGAGAGTGAACGGAGCTGGAGGAGATCTGAAGTGCCAAAGGGCATGAAAAAAGGAAAAGAAAGAAAGAGACGAAAAAAAAGTGTGACTCAAGTCAGGGGAACAAAAAAGCACAGGAAAAGTGCAGCGATAAAGGAAAGCTGGTGTGAGAGGAGGGGATATTTTAAGAGATGGCTTTCCGGCAGGTGAGAGAACTGGGAGAAAAAAACCTTTAGGAACAAACAAATGGTCAAGACGTAAGAGAAGCTGAATCATAAGAGGAAGAGAGATGCTGCACGTGACTATATATATATATATATATATATATATATATATATATATATACTGTAATATATATATATACATATATAAATATATTACAGCAACTCTATATATATATATATATATATATAGCCATAAAAGTTAAATATATAAAAAAGTGTATTTTGGATATTTTCTTTACATTAAATTGATAAAAAGCTTAAAATCTCAAATTTGAGAGATGCATGAAAATATATTTTATTTTAAATTTATAATATTTTAAATATATATATATATTCATTCATTTTCTTTTCGGCTTAGTCCCTTTATTAATCCGGGGTTGCCACAGCGGAATTAACCGCCAACTTATCTGGCATTTGTTTTACGCAGCGGATGCCCTTCCAGCCACAACCCATCTCTGGGAAACACATCCATACATTCTCATTCACACACATACACTATGGACAATTTAGCTTACCCAATTCACCTGTACCGCATGTCTTTGGACTGTGGGGGAAACCGGAGCACCCGGAGGAAACCCACGCAATCACGGGGAGAACATGCGAACTCCACACAGAAATGCCAACTGGCCCAGCCAGGGATCGAACCAGCGACCTTCTTGCTGTGAGGCGAACATGCTACCCACTAGGCCACCGTGGCGCCTATATATATATATATATTTTATATATATATATATAGTACAAATACAGACATGGTGGAGACGATCTGCTGCAGTTCAAACCGAGCATCAGAATGGGAAACAAAGGTGATTTAAGTGACTTTGAACGTGGCATGGTTGTTGATGCCAGACGGGCTGGTCTGAGTATTTCAGAAACTGCTGATCTGCTGGGATTTTCACGAACAACCATCTTTAGGGTTTACAGAGAATGGTCTGAAAAAGAGGAAATATCCAGTGAGCGGCAGTTCTGTGGGCGCAAATGCCTTGTTGATGCCAGAGGTCAGAGGAGAATGGCCAGACTGGTTCCAGCTGATGGAAAGACAACAGTAACTCAAATAAGCACTCGTTACAACTGAGGTCTGCAAAAGAGCATCTCTGAACACACAACATGTCCAACCTTGAGGCAGATGGGCTACAGCAGCAGAAGACCACACCGGGTGCCACTCCTGTCAGCTAAGAACAGGAAACTGAGGCTACAGTTCACGCAGGCTCACCAAAAATGGACAATAGAAGATTGGAGAAACGTTGCCTGGTCTGATGAGTCTCCATTTCTGCTGCCACATTCGGATGTTCGGGTCAGGATTTGGCATCAACAACATGAAAGCATGGATCCATTCTGCCTTGTATCAGCAGTTCAGGCTGGTGGTGGTGGTGTAATGGTGTGGGGGATATTTTCCTGGCACAGTTTGGGCTCATTAGTACCAATTGAGCATCATGTCAACGCCTAAGCCTACCTGTGTGTTGTTGCTGACCATGTCCATCTCCCAACCACAGTGTCCCCATCTTCTGATGGCTACTTCCAGCAGGATAACTCACATGTCATAATGCGCAAATCATCTCTGATTTCTTGAAAGTTCACTGTACTCAAATTGCCTCCACAGTCACCAGATCTTAACCCAATAGAGATCATGGATGTGCAGCCGACAAATCTGCAGCACTGTGTGATGCTATAATGTTAATATGGACTAAAATCTCTGAGGAATATTTCCAATACCTTGTTGAATCTGTGCCACGAAGGATTAATACAGTTCTGAAGGCAAAAGAGGTCCAACCCGGTACTAGTAAGGTGTACCTAATAAAGTGGCCGGTGAGTGCATATACAAGTACATATATATTTTTTAGGTGTCCTGTCTGTATTAATCTACTGTACTGAGATTTTTTTGTTCAGTTTAATGTAAAGAAACATCCTTAATACACTGTTAAGCTTTTTTACTTAAAGTTTTGACTTGTTTTTAGTCCAAATATCTAAAAATACTTGTTTTTTTAAAAATAATAAGTCAAAATAAGTTTCTTAATCTGCCAAATTCAGTTTGAAATGAAATCGTTTTACTGACCCTATCGGAAGAAAACTAACTTAGACAAAAACTAAACGTAACTAAACAGTAAAAATAGTACTTTTGTTTTCTTTCTTATAAACTGAGCCATAAATCTCCACTTCAGTTGCTCTTACATACAGCAAACATTACTGATTTATTCACATCTATAATTTGCAGGTTTAAATAGTACATAGAGATATGTTTATACATAGTATGCCTGATTGTGTTTTATTGTAATATATCCTGGTTAACATTTTTACAAATAAATAATAAATTCTGGCAGTGTTATCTGAATTGAGAGATAAAAATATCCTAAAATCGCACTTGTAAAATCCTTTCACTGAAAAAAAAAATGAAAATAATTGTGAGTTTTGACTTTATCCATGTTCGCATTTTTGAGATAGACGATTATGCAATTGAGTGCCTGTTTAGTGCCTTAAAATGTGCCCATTTAAACAAGATTTTACATTTAAAAAAAGGTATAGCTGTATTACAATCAACAACGATTGACACAAAGGGCACACCCCTTTCGTTTGGGCCCGCCCACATCCATCAGTCTTATATGAGCAGAGGAGGCAGAGGAGAGCCAGAACTTAAACGCTCGAACAACAGCTGGAATTATTTCTTCTACTCTGGGTGAAACTGTGTGCGTTTCTGAGAATTGATGGTCAGGACAAGAAGTCTTCACATGCGCCTGCCTTCAATGCAAGGTGAGCTTTTAAGAATATAAACGAAATATTCATTGGTTTCTTTAAAAGGATAGTTCACCCAAAAATAAAAATGTGCTCATCTCAAAAACTTTTGAGTTTTTTTATTCTTTTTAACACAAAAGAAGATATTTTAAACAAAGCTGAAAACTTTACTTACGTTTATAAGGAACGTTTATAGGAAAAACATGTACTATGGAAGTCAATGGTTACAGCTTTTCTCAAACTATCTTATTTTTGTGTTCAAGCAGGTTTGGAAGTGAAGGGAGAGTAAATTATGACAGAATTTACATTTTTGGGTGAACTATCCCCTTAATATGATTTGTACTGTATTACGTGCATCTGAATTTACGATTCACTGACAAATAAATCATTTATTAAAATAGAATATTTATTGTGTTTATTATTATAAAGTAATGAAATTCATTTGTCATTTACATTTTGTATCAGCACAAGCACTACAATGTACTTAAAAAAAAGAAGAAAATGAAATCTAGGTTATCATGAAGCTGAAATAACGCTGATATAAAGAGTCTGTTTTTCCATCTCTGCAGGTCACAGCATTATGGAAGTGGCGGTTTTGCTGTTGCTGACTATACCGATGAGGACGGCCGCACCAGTGAGACAGACACGCAGGTGTGTGTATGATCACCTCTCACGCACTCATTTAATTCTTAGTACTGAATTCGGTCCCACTTTATATTAAGTGGCCTTAACTACTATGTACTTACATCTAAATATAAAGACAATGTCCTACTGTGTTCATAATAATTACAGAACACTTCTGGTGCACTTTGGATGGGATACGGTAGGGTTAGGGACAGGTTTGGTGGTATTGGTAGGTTTAAGACTGAGTTAAGGTGTAAGGGATGGTCAACAGTGTCATTTTAAATGTAATTACAGAAATTAATTACAGATGTAATTACATGCATATACTTAATCCTAAGTACAATGTAAAAACATGTATTTACACAATAATTACATTGTAACTAATTATTAATTACAATGTAGGTACATATTAAGGCCACTTAATATAAAGAGGGACCCTGAATTCTGTTATTTATGAGCCATTTTCTTCATGGGGACCAAAGAAATGTCATTGCAAGGTCAAACTCGACTGGTATTGCTATATTTGTGGGGACATTTGGTTTCAACAACGTACACACACTGAATATTCTCTCCCAAACTCCAACTTTCAAAGAAACAATCTTCAAAATATGTGCTGCAAAAATGTCTTAATACTGAATTCTGTGTGATTTATAAGCCTTTTTCTTCATGTGGACCAAAGAAATGTCATTTCAAGGTCAAAATCAACTGGTTTTGCTATATTTGTGGGGACATTTGGTCCCAACAATGCTCACACACACACACACACAGACTCAAACAAATATGAATATAGAATATAAAACAGAGAAAACACAGAAGAGAGATAATAAAATAAAAAATAGATTAACATAAATAAAAATAGATTAATTGTAAAATATAAAACAAGATAAAGGTAATGACAGTAATATCAACAAAAAAAAAAAGTTCCGGTTGTTGTGTGTTGGAGACAGTGGAGCGGGTCATTGTTGGTCCCTCAGGCGGTGGCAGGAGTGCACAAACTGAGCTCTCTCAACACTGTAAAAAAGTTTACAGTTTTCAGTATATTGTGATTCACGTTTTGTTTATTAATTTATTTATGATTTTGAATTGCATTATGGGATCTTGATCTTTTCTCCAACAACTTCAGATGATGAAAGTTTAAAAAAGTGATTTTTATAGACATTTTGTTTGGGTTGGGTAGTAAATTTTACAGACTTCATTCTCTCTATATTATCTCTTGTGCAATATAACGTTTGAAAATACTAAAATGTCAATGAAAGTCACTTTGTCAGGAGACAGAGCAGAGATCAAGGTCCTGTATTCAGGGTTTATACGGTCAGGAAAAACCTGAAAAAGTCATGGAATTTTGACATGACATTTTCCAGGCCTGGAAAAGTTTTGGAAAAACTGTAAATCCCACGGTGCCATAGTGAGTAGCACGTTCGCCTCACAGCAAGAAGGTCGCTGGTTCGAGTCTCAGCTGGGTCAGTTGGCTGTGTGGAGTTTGCATGTTCTTCCCGTGGTTGAGTGGGTTTCCTCCGGGTGCTCCGGTTTCCCCCACAGTCCAAAGACAAGTGGTACAGGTGAATTGGGTAAGCTAAATTGTCCATAGTGTATAAGTGTGAATGTGTGTGTGTGGATGCTTACCAGAGATGGGTTGCCGCTGCATAAAAAGTTCATTCCGCTGTGGCGACCCCAGATTAATAAAGGGACTAAGCCGACAAGAAAATTAATGAATGTAAATTCCACAAAGTTTTGGAAAAGTCATGGAAGTTAGTTTAAGTAATATCTGTATACTTAAATACAGGTTTAATATAGTGTCTTAACTTCTTTTCTGTCCATGGCCAAACACATGCTCTCACATTATTAGTGCTGTGTGAACATTATCTAAATACATTTTACATAGATATAAAGATTAATTTAAACTAAATGTTGCATGTTTGATGATATGCTGTAATCATTTTGAACATGCATCATTTCTTATTATTTACGACGTATACATAGACATTACATGAAACATTAGTTCATGAAAATTTACTTGAAAGTCCTGGAAAATTCATTGAATTTTAAAAGTAAAAATGTGTATGAACCCTGTGTATTGTAATTCCTATCCGTAAATCAGCTGAAAAACTTGAGAATCACAAAATACGGGACTTGTTATTTTATGGATATTTTGACAGTGTGTACTGTATATTCATGGAGTATACTGAGCATGAGTCATGTGACGTCTCTTCAGCAGGACACAGCCAGAAAGCCTCTCTCCATTGAAGAGCATCCAGAGATCCAGAGACGTGAGTTTGTTTGACACCGACAGAGAGACCAGAACTACCAGCAAACCAGATCCAGACACAGCCTTTTCTCTACTTCTGCAGACCATCCTGCAAAAGGCCAGAGAGTAAGTCATAGTTCACCCTATTCACCTTATTCTCCGTGTACGAGAGGGCGCTGCAATGAATCTTTTTGGCTCAAGGGAGGTCTTGTTCACTTTCATTCATTTTTAGACGTTAAAAACAGATTGTTTTGCTGCTTGATTTTCCAAACAAAAAAAGTTGCTTTAAAAGTTATTTAATTACTATTTTTCGCTTGGAAGTGAACTGAAATGTCACTTAGAGAGTTAATTTGTGCTCTCTGTGTCTCTGACAAAAGAAATCAAAGTGATGCGTACGCGAGATAGAAGAAAAGTAAATGGAACTCAATGCAGCCTAATGTAGTTGTCTGCAGTCACATATCGACTCCTGTCCATCGGCAATAGGAATCCCCGGTAACCCGGACCAATTAATTATTGTTATAAATTAGTTATTGTTATAATTAGTTATTGTTACAAATGATACAGTCGCACCTTTACTCGTAAAAACAAGTTAAAACTAAAGAAAATGAATTGAATGAAATGAATATTATTATTATTATTACTACTACTATTTATTACTGATTGATTTATTTTCCTGATAATTTTTAATTTGTTTAATTTTTCTTCTTATGTTGTGTTAACTCCACTCTTCTCAAATCTCTTTATTTATTTATTTTTAACACAAAATAAAATAAAATAAATAAACTAATATAATTAATTTCTTGTGGAAAACCTGATGCGGCCCAGCCTCACCTAGACTCTGCCTCGAGCGCCCCCCAGGTAAATTGAGATTGAGACCCCTGGTCTATATATAATCTAATGAGAATTAGTTGCAATGAAACTGAAATTCAACAAACGGACCATCAAAATAAAGTGTGACCAAAATATTTGTTGTCTTGACTTGTTGTCATTAGATTTTTCTACAGTACATAAACATTCTAAAGTCTTGTGATAACCCCTGGTTATAGTCAAGGGTTTTTACAATGAGGATTTCAATAGGTGCTTTTTAGAGGGTTAAAGCTATTACACTATTAAAGTGATTCAAACTATTTAAGTCTAAACATTTGTTAGAAATGATATGCTCTGTTTAAATGTTCAGGGTTGATAAGATTTGTTTAAATGTTTTTGAGGGAACTCACCAAACTGTTCACTCACAGAGATAAAGGTAAATAAAAGCTGTGGCGTTTCGCTTTTCAAATGTTTCTTGTTTGTACCTAACAGGACTGTGTTAGTGTAACCTCAGGGTTCATTCGGAAAAAGTACAAAAATGTACCTCATGGTGCCTTAAAAGACATATATTCGGTCTAACAGCTGGGATTTTGTGGGGCTATGAACAACATTTACAGAAAAATTTAACTTCATCTGATGTGTAATAAAATAGCCTTGACAGTAGATTAATACATATATATATATACATGTGTGTATTAATATATATGGATGTATGGGAATGATATATATAATATATTTATATATAATATATATGGCAATGGAGATTAAATCAAATGTAATGAGATTAAAATGTGCTATGATTAAATGTACAAACCTTTAAAGTGGACCTACAGTATTATAAGCCTCTTTGCAAGATGTAAAATAAGTCTCTGGTGTCCCTAGAGTACGTTTGTGAAGTTTTTAGCTCTAAATGCCGGTCAAATGCTGACGCTTTTAGGCTTTAAATCTAAATTGTAGCATTTTAGTGAATGTTGCTTTAAATGCAAATGAGATTGTGCTCTTTTCAAAAGAGAGCGGAGCTACAAATGCCTATGCATCAGCACAGTGGCAGATTCAAAACAGGAATAATGTTACAGGATGTCTGTAAAAAAGTGAAAATATCAAAAGAGGTGTCTCAGAAGATGAAGGATTTATGCTAATGAGGGAGAGATCGTTCCTAAAGAGTGAGACTTTGTGCCTCTGATGTCAATCAAAGTGTTTCTGCAGACTGTTTTTATAAAGTGTGATCATAAAAAAAAATAATTAAATAGTCTTTTCCATTGAAGGCTGGCAAGATTCACACACTGTTGCCACACACAAGTCTTTAGGTAATGTTGCCCAGATACACAATATTACATTTTATTTGTTTGTTTTTTTGATAAATAGAAAGCTTACAAATATATAGAAACCTTTTTTTGGGCATCTTGTAACATTATAAATGTTTTCACCTTTTTTTCATAAAAAGTAGCTCCACATTAAACACACACACACACACACACACACACACACACACACACACACACACATACACACACATATATATAAAATAAGAGCACCCTTGAACATATTTAACTTCTTAGATTGATGATTTACACATTAGTTTTTGGTCTGAAAGCTACTGATGACATTTGCGTGCATTTTTTTGCATTGTTTTTGTTTTTGCATAAAATAATATAAATTATTTTATTTAAATTTAGATAACAAAATAATTAAGAACAACTATAACTCCAGAACAGTTAACAAATCAATGTTGCAATATTCAGAGGAATCACCTTGATTTTCAATACAATAAAAAATTAAAAAATTAAATAATTTTTTCAAATTAAAATAAATAAAAAAATTAAAATAAATCAATAAAATTTAATTAAATATAAAATAAATAAATAAATAAAATAAGATAAAATAAAATAAAATAAAATAAAATAAAGTAAAGTAAAGTAAAATAAAATAAAATAAAATAAAATAAATAAAATAAAGTAAAGTAAAGTAAAGTAAAGTAAAGTAAAATAAAATAAAATAAAATAAAATAAAATAAATAAAATAAAATAAAATAAAATAAAATAAAATAAATAAAATAAAATAAAATAAAATAAAATAAAATAAAATAAAATAATAAAATAAAATAAAATAAAATAAAATAAAATAAAATAAAATAAAATAAAATAAAATAACGGCTGGGTCAGTTGGCATTTCTGTGTGGAGTTTGCATGTTCTCCCCGTGTTGACGTGGCTTTCCTCCGGGTGCTTCAGTTTTCCCCACAGTCCAAACACATGCGGTATAGGTGAATTAAATAAACTAAATTGCCCATAGTGTATGAGTGTATGTGTGTGTATGGGTGTTTCCCAGTACTGGGTTGCAACTGGAAGGGCATCTGCTGTGTAAAACACATACTGGATAAGTTTGGCGGTTCATTCCGCTGTGGCGACCACAGATTAATAAAGGGACTAAGCCGAAGGAAAATGAATGAACAGAACAAAACAAAACAAAACAAAACAAATAAATAAATAAAACAGTTATTGTGACCAGTTTTCATTTAATCTTAATGCTCTAAATGACAAATTGAGAACAAATGTAACCTGACCTTTTCTACAATAAAACAATGGATAGTTTCATTGTCCCCTAATAAGGTGATGTTTGTCTTCTCTCTCTGCAGAAAGCGAGCCGCTCAGAGAGGCTGTCAGCTGGGAACATGTCAGGTTCACAATCTGGTCAACAAGTTGTATCGAATGGGTCAGAGCAACGGCAAAGACGAGTCCAAAAAGGCAAACGATCCCACAGGATACGGACGCTGAGAATGTAAAACAGACGGGCTTCTGCTCATGCATTAAAGGACAGAATGTGTTCGACTGGTACTGCTCAGAGTATTGCTAAGAGAAAGACTCCAAATAAATTATTCTGTTTTATTAACTAATTCATTAATTCAAATATTGCATGTCTTTGATAGACTATGGTTAGGCTGCTCTATTGTATATTGTATAAGTGTATATTCTATTTAAAAATGTATATAAAGGTTATAAAAGTACTAAAATAAACAAATAACAGGTACAAAAGGCTTTATTCACAAATTTTTATTCAAAATATTTTGCTCTTGGGCGACCTGGTGGCGCAGTAGGTAGTGCTGTCGCCTCACAGCAAGAAGGTCGCTGGTTCGAGCCTGGGCTGGGTCAGTTGGCATTTCTGTGTGGAGTTTGCATGTTCTCCCCGTGGTTGCGTGGGTTTCCTCCGGGTGCTCCGGTTTCCCCCACAGTCCAAAGATATGCGGTATAGGTGAATTGGATAAAGCTAAATTGTCCGTAGTGTATGTGTGTGAATGAGAATGTATGAATGTTTCCCAGTGATGGGTTGCGGCTGGAAGGGCATGTTGGACAAATGCTGGATAAGTTGGCGGTTCATTCCGCTGTGGCGACCCCGGATTAATAAAGGGACTCAGCCGAAAAGAAAATGAATGAATGAATTTTGCTCTTGTGAAGGTACAGGGTTTTTAAGAAAGAATTGCCAAATATTTGGTATAACCACAGATCAATAAAAGACTTTTTTAAAATACCATGTTCAAATTCAGTACAAATTTAAAGGATTCAATATATCCATATGCCTAAAATACTTTAATTTAAAAATAAATTCTGGTTATTTATAAAGTTAGATAATATTTGTAATAGTGCTGTGCAATGTGGACAAAATAACCAGATTGCGTTTTTTTTTAACAAATATTGCGATTGCAATTTTATTTGCTTTTTCAAACGCGTTACATGTATGCAATATAAATGTATTCAGCGCACAAAATGTGCATAACAAAACATTTCACAATAAAATAACATAGTATTAAGTTTAATAAATAAAACTGTAGTAAAACTGTCTTTAAAACAGACAACATTAAATAAATTAAGATGAGCTAACCTCAGCTCTAGTTAAACTACCCAAATTGGGTTGTTTTTAACCCTATTGCTGGGTAAATATAGGGCAGAACACATCAGGGGTTAAATTAACCCAAGTCGAGTTATTATTTTTAACCCCAAAATGGTTTGTTTTTTCTACCCAATAATTGGATATTTTACTTAAATAACAGGTTAGTTTGACTTAATAGGTTATATTTTCAAATGTAATTTTTAGCTTTCTTTTAAAATCATTAACCACATAAAAAACAAAACAAACAGGTGAATATTGTATTAGCTTTATTTATTTTTTGTTCCATTACATTTGTTTAGCACATTACACTTTGTAAATACACTTTACCTGAGAGATCATACAAAACTAAATACAAATTATGAACTGCATTTAAAACAATTCATTTCATATTTATGGGTTGCCCGTAAACATTTATAATAATATATAGGTGGCATCGCAGTCAGCCCCTGCTGGGAGTTGATTTGACCCAAGGAGCTGGGTTAATGTGCCTGTGTGGTGCTAGGGTTGCATTGATTCAAGTCTTAGAAATGATTACCCAGAAAATAACCCAAGTTTGGGTTACATAGCGCAACCCAAAAACTACCCAAGACTCTGAAAATAACCCCCAAAAATTACCCAAATGCCTCAACCCACCATTTGGTTAGAAAAAATAACCCCGGATTTTTTAGTGTGCATACTGTACACATTAGTACTAACTGCTTGATAAACTAAACTGTAATAAATTGTCTTAAAAACAGACAACATGAAGAAATAAAGATGAACTGACCTCAATTCCAGTCAGAACAATAAATAAAAACTAACGTAAATCAAAACCACCTATTCGGTTCTCCTGCTCAATTTCGTCGTGCGCAGAGTGAGCTCTGATTGGTTAACATCTTTCTCACACTCAGCTGTAATTGCCCGATGTGCTGCGTCAGCTCTGATTGGTTACCATATTAAAATCATGTGCACAAGAACGTAGACAAAAATCTAAATAAATTAATAGATAAAATTGCAGCCTTACACGATTTAGAAATCAAAATGTGCTTAAATCATGATTTTTTTTTAGATTAATTACACAGCCCTAATTTGTAAAAGTAACAAAAGTTACAAAAGTAATACATTAAAATATTAAAACCTTAAAATATTAGTACTCATCCACTCATTTTACAAAACCCAGGCCCTAGTTTGTAGTTTATTTGTGGAAAGTGTCTGGTACCTTATAATTACACTGGGACTGGTCTGTGTGGGTCACACAGGAAGACAATTTTATGCAAGTCTTCACAGTCTGCTGATCTTTGTAAAGAAACACCTGCTGCATAACTCTGTTTAGTGAATTGTGAAGACGTTCCGCAGGTTTCCATTGTTTTTACACAGTACAGACTGTATTATCTATTGCCCTACCCTATCCCTAAACCCAACCCTCACAGGAAACTGTGCAGTTTTACTATCTGAAAAAAATGAGGACATTAGCAATGCCCTCATAGTTCACCATCAACTGGTAATACCTGAGTGGATCACACTTAATAACAAGGTTTCATAAATGTATTTGTAAAGCATTTATTAACCATAATTCAACATTTACTAATGCATTATTAAAATCCAAATCGCACAGTGTAAAAAAATCTGTAATTTTACGATTTATTTTCGGCAGCTGGGGCGTAAAATAACGTAAAATAAAATAAATTACAGAAATTTCCCGTAAAATAACGGATATTAAATTACAGAAATGTACCAGAAATTTACATTGAAGAAAATGTTCTATAATGTAGTATCTGTTATTTTACGGTACATTTCTGTTATTCAACGGCAATTATTTTACGCCCCAGCTGCCGGAAATAAACTGTAAAAATACCGTTTTGCACTAACATTACACTAAGAAATGCAGAGTTATTTACAGTAAACACAAATTCGGTAAAATATGGACTCCATAGTTTATCAACCCAAACACTGAATTAAATTTGCTATAATTCATTAAATTAAAAGGAAATTAACCCACCACATGGGTTAGTCTTTATTACACCCACGGTTGGGTTGAAATATCCCAGGATTTTTTAGTGCACTGTAAAAAATGTTTCCACACAATTCATTCATGTTGTCCCAACACAAACCGATTGAGTTAGCTTAACGCTTTTAACTAATGTATATGGATTGAACATAAAAAATTAAGTTGTCTCAATGAAATCTAAAGAATTGTGTTGTTTCAGCTGACTTTAATGAAGTAGTTTGAACAAGAATTTTCTTTTTGAGTGTGTAGTTAATGCACCTTCACTCAAACAAATATATTTTTACTGCTTGTTCAGTCTACTTAATTATAATGAGCTGAATCTACACAATTCTTTAGATTTCATTGAGACAACTTAATTTTTTCATGTTCAATCCATATACATTAGTTAAAAGCGTTAAGCTAACTCAAATGATTTGTGTTGGGACAACATGAATGAAGGTTTTTCTGGGATAACTTAATTGTTTTATGTTCAATCAACTTAAATTTGTAAAAACAATTAAGTTAATGTAATTGATTTGCGTTGAGACAACATTTAGAAATAGATTTTTAGAAAGAGTTAACATGAACTAACAATGAACGACTAACTAGCATAAACAAATACTGTAATGAATGTATTGTGCATTATTTGTTCATGCTAGTAAATGCATTATTAACATTTACTAACACAACCTTATTGTAAAGTGTTACCCATGTTATTATACACACACCTGTGTCCTGATATGCTACAAAACACGAACACACACACAGGTCTAGCGTACAATGTGCTTCAGGCAAACTCCACTCAGTTTACCGTCTCGCCTTTTTGCGTTCTCACGTGCCCCTCCAGCCGCCACACCCAGCGCTGAGCACACCTGACCCGCGCAGAGTCTCCGGCGGCCCGCAGTTCCTCCTTCCCGGCTGATATGGCTGTAACGCGCACACACAGAGCACCGTGAACCGAAAACTCACAACAAACAGAGACTTGATAAGATCCAAAAACCACCACCATGAACGAGAAGGACATTGAGGAGGGCGGAGTGGCCGTGATGCCGAGAACAGATCTTGTAAGTCTGACAGAAAACAGATTACAGCCGCTTCAACTTTACCGAAGCTGCTTGTGTCGATTTAATGTTGGCAACGAGGAAGACTTCTGGGAGTTTCTCAAAACAACATACCAAATGCTAGGCTGAGCATGTGCTTGCTTGTCATGTGCTGCTTTCTGCTTCTTTATAGAGATAGCTAGTTTGTTATTACAGGTCACGCTTTGTTAACCACAGCGTTCATGTTACAGGACATTTATTGCAGGTATATTTATGGAGGTTAATGAACAGTTAATAATGTGTTTGGGTTATTTAGTTAAAACACAGCCAATTTTAATCTTAATACCTTTATTAAATAACGTGTTGATGTTTAGCACTTAATGTAAAAAAATATATTTGAACTTCGGAGCTTTTAGTCATGTACAGGCATGAGGGAACTTAAGCAGAGTTGGATTCAGAATTCATGTCATTTCTTCAGTGAGAATTCCCCGTTTCTCTGAAGACATGTTTAACATCAGTATTGTACTGTGCATCAATAAGGTTTGTGACCAAACACTGTAACAATTAAAATGAACTGAAAATCCACAATTTATGGTCTAAATAAGTCATCAGGCCAGAAATCTGCAGATATCCACAGATTTTTGAGCCCATCGTTCAATCTATTTAGTACTTATGTAAATGGGTGTAAATATATATTTATTCATTTTTTTATATTATAATGTCAGCAATATATATGAACATTATGCAAATGTATCTATGGTCTATACAATACAGTTTTGTTAAGTAATATTTTCTGTTGTTACTAGATGTATCATGTGAGAGACTTACTTTGTTTCCAAAGAAGTGGTTCTAATTGGATTCTAATTAAAATAATAATTCTAATTAAATAAAAGTTAAAAAGACTTAAAAAAAAATCATAAGTTAAGTTTTTAGTTACTACACTCTCAAAATTCTGCATAAATCTGCAGATTTTATACAAAATTCTGTGAAGAAAGCAATAAATGTCCCTTGTCATGAGTAGTATGATTCTGTAAAGAGTATAAACTGGTTTTTCTTGCTGTCTTTATGAAAGGGGGAGGGTTGAGAACAAATTACGAAATTAAAGCTGCAAGCAGCATTGCGGGGCCTGATGCTCAGTGGCACTGCCACTGGCTTTAGGAAAACAATGCAGCATATGCACAAACTTCAAACACTCTGGTAGTCTTTGTTCATAAGCAACCCTAAAAACACCACCAACTAAAAAAACAAAAACAAAAAACACTTAACATTCCTGTAGCAAGTGCTTAAATCACACCCATGCCTTTTGCTCATATCTGATTTGTGTGCAAGTTTCATTAAATGCTGAGCCTCAAAAGCCTCTAAATAGGGTTTTAAAGTTTCAGCTGTTGTCATGGCAACACTATTTATTCATTCATTCATTCATTTTCTTTTCGGCTTAGTCCCTTTATTAATCCGGGGTTGCCACAGCGGAATGAACCACCAACTTAACCAGCATTATCCGCCGGGGATGCCCTTCCAGCCGCAACCCATCTCTGTGAAACATCCATACATTCTCATTCACACACATACACTACGGACAATTTAGCCTACCCAATTCACCTGTACCACATGTGTTTGGACTGTGGGGGAAACCAGAGCACCTGGAGGAAAACCACGCAACCACGCGGAGAACATGCAAACTCCACACAGAAATGCCAACCGACCCAGCTGAGGCTCGAACCAGCGACCTTCTTGCTGTGAGGCGACAATGCTACCTACTGCGCCACCATGTCGCCCAACACTATTTAAGATGTCTGAAATCCTTTCGCAGCTTTACATTTGTAGTGTTTTGACATTAATTTGTCCGGATTTTAAACAAATCAGATGAAATGAGGATGATTTCAAAGCATTTCAAAAGGCGCACATTCCTGCTGTCAGTTGGTGTTGGTGTAGTACTTTATATTACTACAATGGCAAACTTAAAACCTTTTGGATAAACTGAAATATTTCTAGCAGGTTTTCAGTTGTGTAGCAAACAAAACTTGTCAGTGTGTGTAATTATATTTCTTGCATGCTTGGATTTAATTGCATTCCAAAGAGTTTCATTATGCCTACTTCACTCTACAGGATTTTAAGCCTGCATTAAATAGATTATAAATTTACTTGCTTTCGTGAGTGAGTGTATGTTCTGTGCTTCTGAATGGCTGTATTTAAATTTCTGTCGTGTTTCGTCTGGTGCAAACAGCCAAATTGCTCAGCACTGCATATGTCATCACGAAGCGTGTTGTTAGGACACGCGGTTACAATGTAACCTGCTCACCTAATGTTTAGGTTTGTAATATTTTGATTATTTGCTAATTAATAACCTCATCTGGAACTGAATCTGTCTCATTTCGGAGTCTGCACAGACGTATGCTTTCAAAACCTTTCTGAATGAATGAATGAATGGAATACGCGTTTTCCACCAAGGAAACCCGGAGTGCTGAAATATAATTGGCTAACAAAAATATATTGTGTGCAAATGGGAAAAAGTTGTTGTTTTTTAGCCAGACATTTAAAAAGAATATATTTTAGAGCAGGGCGCCACGGTGGCGCGTGAGTAGCACGTTCGCCTCACAGCAAGAAGGTCGCTGGTTCGATCCCCGGTTGGGGCAGGTCCCGGTTGGGCCAGTTGGCATTTCTGTGTGGAGTTTGCATGTTCTCCCCGTGGTTGCGTGGGTTTCCTCCGGGTGCTCCGGTTTCCCCCACAGTCCAAAGACATGCGGTACAGATGAATTGGGTAAGCTAAATTGTCCATAGTGTATGTGTGTGAATGAGAATGTATGAATGTGTTTCCCAGAGATGGGTTGTGGCTGGAAGGGCATCCGCTGCGTAAAACAAATGCCGGATAAGTTGGCGGTTCATTCCGCTGTGGCGACCCCGGATTAATAAAGGGACTAAGCCGAAAAGAAAATGAATGAATGAAATTAGGGAATCACCCAAGGCAACTATATTTACCTTCGGCCCACTCGCGTTAAGAAAGTTTGGGCACCCCTGCTTTAAGGGATAGTTCACCCAAAACTGAATATTTTGCTATAATTCGCTTATTCATTTCTTCTAAACATGTTTGAGTTTCTTTCTTCTGTTGAACACTGAAGGAGATATTTAGAAAAATGCTGGAAACCTGTAACCATTGACTTTCTATAGTGTTCATTTATTCTACTATAAAAAAGTCAGTGGTTACAGGTGTCTCACATTTCTTTGAAATTATTTATTTTGTGTTCAGCAAGAATAAAGAAACTCGTAAAGGTTTGGAACCACCTGAGGCCCCGTTTACACTAATGCATTTTCATTTTAAAACGCACAAGTTTTGCTACAGTTACGCCATCCGTCCACACTATGTCGGAGTTTTCGAGCCCCGAAAACGACGTTTTGGAAACGCTGGAGAGGCCGTTTTCATTCTAAACGCTGCTGCTCCGTCTCAGTGTGGATGGGGGAAACTGAGACATCTGAAAACGGAGGCGTGGCTGCTGAGATTCGCTATTCGATTGAGGCTTTTGGGTCATTGCGTATCCTTCCCTTATTCGTCAAGCCCCTATTACATGACTATAACGCCACCGGCAGACGGCAGACCAGCCTTCACTGTAAACAACAACATGGACACAGAAATGGGAGCGTTGTTTGCACTATTGTACATTTAGGCGCCATTGTGCAGTTAAAGTCTGCCTTTTTACTACAACAGCTGCATATATTAGCAAGAGGCAAGCTATTGTTCGACCACTCGCTAATTGCTCGCGTTTCAAGCCACGTAAGCCCTATTTAGAACGTCGGTTTTGGGTTAAACCGGGAATAACCAGTGCCTGGTGGGACCTGTTTGTAAGTGAAGTAGTTGTTCCCGAGGATTGGCATAAGAAAATAGTTTGTTGACTAACAATAGCCAAATGCCGAGCGAGACACATGCTTCCTGTTTATACTTGAACACGCATGCCCAGAGTGCGCGAATGGTCACGTGATATACGGTTTTGGTGGAGTAGTGTGGACGGTGATATGTTCAGAAACGCTGGGTGAAACGCTAGTGTGGACGCGGATCGTTTTCATGCTAAAACGCACTAGTGTAAACGGGGCCTGAGAGTGAATACATTTACATATTTGGGTGAGCTATTCCTTTAGCTGGGTTTACTTTTCATTCAAGACTACTGGTAAGTAATGTGTATCACTGGGGGCATGAAATACCATCTGTATCAGTTGTAAAATTCATGAGTACTTCTTTTCTGGAGTTGAGGTATGGATATTGTAAGGCATTTATGAGCCGAACCTTCTACATACTCATGAAGAGATAGTCTCTTATCTGTCGAGGCCTAAAGGCATATCCCTAATTCCGTTGACACAGATGGTCTGCTGAGGAGGAGGGGACAATGAGGAGGCTCGCTGGCTCTTACATAAGCTTGAATAGAGCAGGTCTTTCCCTACTAACGCCCGTGGTAATGGTCTCCTCTCAGTTGAGGTCAACGAGTTCTCGTTCCCTTTTTTGCTTTGAGGTTAAGAGCATGGAGTAAAATTCAACTCCAAGAATCGCTGATAACACAAATTCCTGTTTTGTGTTCATTGACTTGTTATCTCTAGTTATCTTCTGGCCTGTATTTCTTTGTGTTTATGCATTGGATTGAGACAAATTTAGCTCAAGTCAATATTGTAGCACAGTTGACCCATTTATTGTTTAATGCACTTTCCTGTTCTTATTGTGATTGGTTCAATGGTTCATATTATTCCAAGGAGTTTCCCCTCCCAAAACTACGTCCCTTGTTCCAAAACTAATTATGCTGCAGGCTTGCTGGCTTGAGCTTTGGGAAAGGAATATTGGTCAGAGGGTGAAGTTGTGTTTCAGGTGTTTTTGCTCATGAATGCTTCCCAAATTTGAGGCTCCAAATGCGTTGTGCTCTTGGCCCTGTTGTAAAAAAATCTTAAGATAAGATAACATCTGTGATAAGAATTCCTTTCAAAATTCATAAATATCCCATAAATATCTTGTTTTCAGCAGATTACTGAAGTTCAGCAGATTTCAAGCTGCTTTTCTCATTTACTTTAATGCATGTTTATAGTTGTGGATAGTAGGCATGGGCCGGTATAAGATTCTGACGGTATGATAACCTTGGATAAAAATATCACGGTTTCACGGTATGACGGTATTGTGTTTACTGCTTAAATTATATTCTTTTTAAATGTCTGGCTAAAAAACATTTTTTTTTTCCCGTTTGAACACAATATATTTTATTTTGAGAAACATTAAAAATATTTTGTAGCAGTAAACATGTCAGGCTAAATAATTGTGAATCATTGACTTCAGCGTTCTTCATTTGCTTCAAAAACACAGATGTCTTTACAATTTACACCTAAAAAATAAACAAAAAAAATTAAATTAAAAAGTCTTACACATACCTTAGGAACGGTATAGCAGAAAATTTTGGCGGTATGAAAAACTAGACTTTTCCATATTGCGGTATACCTTGAAAACGGTTATTGTCCC
Organism: Danio albolineatus; assembly: GCA_903798035.1. NCBI lineage: Eukaryota > Metazoa > Chordata > Actinopteri > Cypriniformes > Danionidae > Danio > Danio albolineatus. Next base: position 3,363,026 of record CAIGQQ010001014.1, on the reverse strand, counting down.
ATGTCTAGTGGATAGTAGGGTTGGGCGATGTCGACCAATTTGGCATCATACGATGTCTAATGTGAAAACATTGCGATGGATGATGGCATCGTCATCGTAGGTGGTGGTGAATGAATTATTTATTAATAATTATTTAATTCTTGACTAACTAATTCTTTGTAGCCTACCGTTTCAACTACCTGACCTGCATGGTCTTTGTTTTACCCATAACTAGGGCCAGACAGAATCTGCGTACATTTTTTTGACACAAAATCTGCGGATTTATGTGGAATTATTTTGGGGTATTATTACTAAAACGTAATATATGAAATAAAAAATAATACCTTTTTAACTTTTATTTAATGTTCACAATGCTAATCCAATTTAGATCCACTTATTTGGTAAACAAAGCAAGTCTCTCATATAATATATCTACCAAAAGACAGATATTATTAATTTACAAACTATTGTAAATAAATCATACACTCTAAGAAATAAAGGTACACGAATTGTCACTGGGGTGGTACTTTTTCAAAAGGTACACATTTGTACCTAAAGAGTCCATATTGGTACCTCAAAGGTATATATTAGTACCTAACATTTTTAAGAGGAACACTTTTGTACTTTTTAGGTACTAATATGTACCCTTGAGGTATTATTTTGGACCCATTAGGTACAAATGTGTACCAGCTTAGCTGTAATTACCTGTAATTACTGTAAAATCATGCGCACAAGAATGTATTCTGAATAAAAATCTAAATAAATTCATAGATAAAATTGCAACCTTACGCGATTTAGAAATCACATGTGATTAAATCGCGATTTTTTTTGCGATTGCAATTAATTGCACACCCCTAGCTCAGACGTGCGAATACACTAGAGCTCAGTGTGTTTGTGTGGTCACGTGCGTTTTCAGTGATATAGTGTGGACAGAGGGGTTTTCAGAAATGCTAGATGAAATGCCAGTGTGGATGTGGATTGTTTTCATTCTACAATGCCGTTTGTAAATGTCAGGTAAACGGGGCCTAAGTGTGCGTTTTTCGCGAGTGGGTTGCTGCTGCAACAGGGGCGGGTCGGAGGATTGCGATGCCGGCTCAGCATTGTGATGTTTATTGGCCATCGGCGATGGACGACGACATGGTCTGTCGACCCAACCCTAGTGGAAAGTCTTTCCTGTTAAAAATATATTAGTGTGCACTACGTTGTATATCTCTCCAACAGATTATTATTAAAAGGTAATGAATAGATGGAAAACTAATGATCCTGGGGCCAGCTCGCATTAGTTTTAGAGAAAAACTATTGTACCTTTACTGAAGCTGTGTATTAAAGTATTTTACTCTTGAAAGCCTCAAAAATATGCGTAAAAAGGTCCGCTACAGCACTTTTCCCTGCTGGTAAAAATGGTGGAAATCTCTGATTAATAATATTCTCCAAAAAGTTCAATTGAATAAAAGGAAAAACCCAATTATTGTGTTTTAAAAGGCAGGTTGCAGAAGTGTATTTGGCGAGCTGCTTCTCTGAAATGTCTAAATCTGTTGTTTTTTTTCAGTTTGGGTGTTTGAAAATGAAATGTACTTGTTCTCTACAGAATACAGGGTTCGACAATAAGGACTGCCCAGCATGCGAGACACTCGGGACAGTAGACAGCATAATTACTGACCTGATCAGGCCAGTGCTGCCTTGTCACTAGTTTAGTTTGGCTGCGACTGTTTGTCAATTGCGTGCATATACAGTCTTGAGGTTGTTTCACACCTAGATGTTTGTTTCGACGTCTCTTTTCCCCAGTTAGCGCGGTTCGTTTAGCATATGTGAATCCTGAAATCGAGCTCGGATCTGCAGCAGAGTTCGCCTGAATGAGGTGGTCTCAGCTTGAACGAAACAAACTCTGGAGCGGATCTATAGTAGTGAGAAAGCAAAACGATCCAACGAACTAACGAAGCAGGCAATATCACAGTGTATTATGGTTGTGTAATAGCCTTATATACAGCTAAATAAAGAGAATTAGGAGTAGGGTGGGATAACATTCCTACCGATAAATGTGCATCTCATGTCAAATTCGAATAGAAAATTGATAGAAACTACTATCTGATCATTTTTCCATATTTTAATCTTATAATATTTTGTATTAGGCCTATTGTTTTGTTCTTTTCTGCACTGACACCTCGAAAGAAAGATCAACATTGATCTGCTTTATATTCTGACTGCAGTCTCGCTTCATCTGTTATTTCTCTTTAATTTAAGCCTATAATGCATAATGCTAAATAAAATTTTTATATTAAATAAATATATTAAATATTTTCATGTTAAATAGATTGATTCATTCAATAGATACATTTTTACAAAATGTGACAACTGAAATGAGGCTATGTATGAGAAAGTTTTACCTCTCAGATTTATATTTGGTGACAATATTATTACAAGTTCGTTAAAATCAGGATTGAGATGAAACAAAAAATGTTCACAAATGCTCTGGTTATCCGCACTCTCCTAAATCTTGTTTTCCTTGTGTTGTGCAGCCAGGCTGTGTAGGTGGGCTGGAGTGAAGGATTGGAGGTGCAGGCTGCAGTGCCCCTTCCCTGGCCCTGCATGGCTGCGATGGCGCCCGCTCTGACTGACGCCCCAGCCGAAGCCCGCCACATCCGCTTCAAACTCGCCTCTCCCTCGTCCACCCTGTCCCCCGGCAGCACCGAGAACAACAGCAACGCCAGCAACATCCTCATCTCCGACTCCGTCTCGGACTCCGCCGGAAGCCACAGCAACGGCAAGTGTCACATCAATTCCAACGACACCCATTACCACAGCGTCAAGGACCAGGATCCCCTGTCGAAAGCCCCATCTCTGGGCAAGCTGGCTCCTTTCTTGTGCTCTGATGTCAAACCATTGCCCTCGTCCACCAAAGTCAAGGAGTCGCTGAAGCTGCAAGGCGTCCTCATCAAGCAGTCAGTGCTAAAGAGCCACGGCTTGCTGAGCGGCTCCATATTCTCAAGCTCTGCTGCAGGTGGAGACTTTCTTCTGCGCAAGCGTCACCATCTTGAGCTGACTGGAGGTCAACTGAAGAGCCTGGTCAACGGTGGCGGAGCTGGGAATACCATGGTGCCTGTGAACGGACTCTCCAAGAAACTGGCCGTGCCTAGTGCTGCGGTGGCGGAGAAAGGCAGCGTCGCCACAGTCAATGGAGACAGCAACCAACCGTCAACCAATGGGGAAGCTTTGCTATCCGTGTCCTCAAAATCGAAGTCTGGACAGAACGGAGATGTGAAGCCACAACAGAATTCGACACCAAGCATTCAAGGTGTGTCATCACACAGGGAGCGCACCGCTTTGTCTGAAAACGCAGAGGTTAAAGCAGAACCGGAGAGTCCCGTTGGTGGATTGCGCATCGAAACAAACAGCAACAATGATGTCAGCTTTGAAAACTGCCCCTCGTCTCGTAGCTCTTCCCCAGTTCAGGATGACTCGACCATACCGACGCCCAACTTGGAGGTTCTGCTCCGGGATCGGGCCAAGCAGAGCCAACAGAGGCAAATGGACATCGAGAGCCGCCTGCTGCGTCTCCGCAAGCGGCTGCAGGTGGTGCAGGCCAAGCAGGTGGAGCGGCATTTCAAACAGCAGCTCTCTGGTTTTCTTGAGCGCACTCTGACCCCGACATCTAACCGTAGAGGAGACCCTGGAGCCTGGAGAGGGTCACGCACTTCAGTGGAAACGCACGCACATCATTTGAATCGGTTTTTGAAGGGCGGCAGGGTGGCGTCCGAGCTAGATAGTCTGCATCTCAGCGGCACCACGCATCTGCATGCAGCAGAGGGTCAGTTTGACTCTGACGCCACCGAGAGCAGTTCAGGAGGAGAAAGCGACGTCGAGGAGGACGAGCTGGCCAGGGCGGATGTTGAACAGTGTCACATTAAACTGTAAGTCCAACTTTTGTCGTCAGAAAGAGCTTGCTTTTAAATCATGAAATTAAAATTCACCCTGTTTTTTTTGATGTTTTGACTTCTGATAATTGGATCTTCGAGACTTTTGCAATCATTTAGTCTAGTTAAATTTGCTTTTACAAGCTCACAGTCATCTGACTCCACTTTTAAAGTGCAACTTTCATCTCAACATCCAGTTAACAACTTCTGAAAGTCCCATAAATCCTAATGTTTGTCTTTTTTGATAATCTGTTACACTCAGATGTGGAGGAAAAGAAGACATTAGTTCATTTCCTTTTAAAATATCTGAGAAATGAGCAGCCTTGCAGCACACTATTTATATAGGCATTGAAAGAGGTGAGATGTGAACTGTGTAGAGTGAAAGAAAACCTGTTGATAGAATTGTGGAATTAAAAAATTTAGTGGCATTATGCGAGGCACATTTATAGCAGAACTGGGGCGATAAATCGAATCGAGAAATGATTCTGGTTTTGGGTAAGAAGCTGTACCCTCAAACGCTCACAACAGATTTTTATCCCGATTCTTTTTAAAGACTATTTTGCAAATTACAAAGGTACAATACAACCAAACTAATGTCCCCATATAAAAATATACTCTTACCATGTATGTTTAAGAATATTTTAATCAAGTGAAGATTTAATGCAAGTGCTTTTCTAACTTAAGCATTTTTGTTGGGATAACAAAAGAGGTGAAAAAGAGGTGAGATGTGAACTGTGTAGAGGGAAAGAAATCCTGTTGATAGAATTGTGGAATTAAAAATTGAGTGGCATTATGCGAGGCAAATTTATAGCAGAACTGGGGCGATAAATCGAATCGAGAAATGATTCTGGTTTTGGGTATGCATCGTGATTCTCTCTTCGATTGATTCTGAGCTCAGTTTAAAGAAGCAGATGGCGTTCTAGACTCATTTTTAACTGTACCCTCAAACGCTCACAACAGGGTTCATGCGGTCATGAAAAACCTGGAAAAGTCATGGAATTTCGACATGTTGTTTTCCAGGCCTGGAAAAGTTTTGGAAAAACTGGAAAACTCACAAAGTTTTGGAAAAGTCATGGAAATTAGTTTAACAAATGTCTGTAAACTTACATTTAGGTTAGTTGTCTTTACTTCTTTTCTGTCCATAGTCAAACACATGCTCTCACGTTATTAATGCTGTGTGAACATTATCTAAATACATTTTACATAGATATAAAAATTAATTTAAACTAAATGTTGCATGTTTTATGATATGCTGTAGTAACTTAGAACAGACATCGTTTTTCTTATTTACCACGTATACATAGACATTACATGAAACTTTAGGTCATGAAAATGTACTTGAAAGTTCTTCAAAAAAGTCATGGAAAAGTCATTGAATTTTAGTAGTAAAAATGTGTATGAACCCTGTCACAAGCACTTGTTTGCTTGGCTGAGTTATGTAAATTGAGATTTAAATGAAATTAATGTAAGCGGCTCACTGAAAACACTCTTGTGATTCAAGTAAACTTTTCCTGACTTTTGTTAGTGATTGTTTCAGGTTCCGTTTATGTTTGTATTGAATTGGACACAAGCAGAGTATGGCTGTTTGTAAAACGTAGAATCGTAATGCATTTAGAGATCCTCAGAATTGTCGCAGAATCCTTTCTTAAACAATGTATTGCCACAGCTCTAATTTCAGCTGCACAGTAGAATATTAAAGCATATTGTGAATGAATGGGCCTAAAGTGAGCATCCTCTAAGGGTATTTGCGCACTATAGAGTTCATTTTCCCTCTTGGTGTGGTTTGTTTGGGCAAGTGTGAATTTAGCAATCGCACTCGAGTGCACAACAAAAGTGAACCAAAGAGTGTACCGAGACCACCTCTTGTAGGAGGTCTTGATATCTTTCAGATGAACCCTGGAGCGTTTCCTTTGTGTTGAGAACATGGTCCGAACTAAAACGGACCCAACCGCAAAAAGTACTGTGCCTTTTTGGACTAATCCAGCTGCTGTAGTCTGATGCGCTCTCCCATCTTATGGGGATTGGAGGAATATATATTTGTGGACAGAGAGAGAGATGTTATCACAAATCACGATTTTTTCTGGGGAAATCACGATTTACGATTTTTATCCTGATTCTTTTTTTTAAGTTGATTTTTAAAGACTATTTTGCAAATTACAAAGGTACAATACAACCAAACTAATGTCCACATATAAAAATATACTCTTACCATGTATGTTTAAGAATATTTTAATCAAGAGAATATTTAATGCAAGTGCTATTCTAACTTAAGCATTTTTGTTGGGACAACATGACGGAATTGCGTTAGTCCAACTACCTGGTTAAGGGACTTGTAGTTCCCAGCATGCTTTGAGTGGGATTGAATTAAGCAAATTAAAATATTGACTATAAAAGTAATCTCAGATGTTTTACATTAATAGAAAGACTTATTAAAGTTTAATATTTACTTTAGTTTGACGATTTAGAAGATTTCCATATAATGTTTTGAGTTTTGAGGTTACCGCCTTGCAGAAGCACCCATGCTTTGGGTGTTCGCATGAGCAACAATGAAGTTTGTTTAATGTCCTAAAATGAGTTCTGAGAACAGTCTCAATCAACTGTCTATGTAACCATGAAATATGCTCAAAATGGCTTCATTTAGGATGACTTCAAATAAAGCTAGGAGACTTCAAAATGTACGACACAGACATACATGATATTATCAGACTTTTGAGTTTAATTTAAACAAAAACACAAATGTATTTAAACTTTTATTTGATAAAATCATGTTGGACCAACTCAATTGCATTTAATTGTGTATATATATATATATTAGTTGGTGCTAAACAAATTTATTGGATGGAAATCCTGCCCTCAATTAAATTGAGTTCATCCAATGAGTTTTTATTTTTTATTTTGAGTGCACTATTAGGACACATATTTCACTATCGAGTGATAAATTATTCTTTTTGTGAATAAAACAAAAACGTTTATGGTTTTATTGTAAGAAGTACATCATAAAATGTAATATAT
>CAIGQQ010001014.1:3336961-3355296 GCA_903798035.1 Danio albolineatus | reverse complement strand
ATATATATGATTATTTATGTATTTACGATTAAATATTTTTTTCTATATACTGTTAAATATTATTAAACTAGGAAATTACTTTGGCAACCTTAATGTAATACAGTTTGGTATATTTAGCTTCGGCCCACCACCCTCAAGCAAGTTCGGTTTTTGGCCCTTCATAACAAAAACTTTGGGCACCCCTGTTCTATAGTCTTTGCCGTTGCACAGCATTATGAAGCAGGCACATTATATGAGGAGCCCCAAGGGAGTGTGGGGGCATGTTTGTGACATTAGGCCTGTGTGTTCCTGCCCTGAACCTTGTGGAGAGTTACTGTTAATTTCCACTTCGACCTTGTTTGTACAGTGAGATCATAGATCTTGTTGTCATAACGGAGTCTAGTCTAAAGTCATTTTGGCCGTCCTCCTCGGCTTATTTGAAAACTTAAGCAAGGTTAAATTTCCTGTTTGGCCCCCAGGGACAGTCTGATTCATCGAGGGTGAATCGGAGAACTCTGCTTTGGTTAATATTAAAATCAAAGTAAACCACAGGTGATGGATTTATAAAAAGGAAATCTTCATCTCTTGCAGTTTCAATTTCATGTGTAAAGTGTTCCTGCTAGGCCTGTCACAATAATCAATATATCGACTTATCGCACAATACATGGACATGATCTCAATCATTTTTGGTGATGCAATATATATCGCCCATACGTAAAAAACAATTCTTGCAAAATTTTAGCTGATTGCACAACCTCTATTGGAGATTTCATAATCTCTGTTGGAGGTGTCAGTGTCTGTATGGTTAAAAAACACTGTAGTATTTACCATAAATGAATAAAGTATATTTCGAAGTGGGTGTCTGACAACTGAAAACAGAGCAGCCTCTGTTACTCTTGACCTTGCATTTTGTTTTTGTTAACATTTATTATTATTTGTTTTGGACATGCGATTTCACATTCTGATGCCAAGGCCTAATCATTAAATTATTAAAATGACTAAATTAAATAAAATATTCTTAAGAACAAAATATAGGGTTAGGGTTGGGGTCATATTGCCATTCTGGCATTATATAACAAGTGGCCTAAAATGGTCTTAAAATGACAATAATATCGTTTATCGTGATATATTTTGGTGCAATATATCGTACAACAAAAAATAGATATCGTGACAGGCCTAGTTCCTGCTTGTTTCCCTTTGCGTATACATGGATCAGAATGCATTTATACGCATTTATACGCATAATTCTGACTTGTGTTGGTAAACAGAGTTGTAAATCTTCAAGTATCCTTTTGCTCGGATCCTGTTTCTTGGCATTTCTATTCTGTGAGAACCACATCATCTGATTTAATGTGTCAGGAGATCATGTCGGAAAGCTTTGTCAGAATTTTTAGGATGATTTATTAATGGAAGCCGTTTTAAAAAGGAGCCGTTTAGCAGCTTGCTGTGTTGACTTTGCACCTTTGACCTAAATAATCGGGCATCCGTGAATGCAGATTTTGGATGTCAAATTTGAGCTCAGTGAAACGTGCCCCAGTTTCACTATAAACAGCAGCATCACATATGGCTGAATCGGTTCATTATGCTGCTTCTGTTTTCGTGGTTGTTGTTTTTAGCCGCTTTCGTCCTTCGCAGTGCTCTCTGACGAATCTTTCTCAGCACACGCTTGTGACATCACACTGTCTCTGTTGGGAAAATGGAGCATGAGGAACTGCTGCTTGTTGACCTCTGACTGCAGTTAAATCATGATGAATTTAAACTTTGTGCATCACAGGACATTGATCCCAAACACCCACACTCATTATTGGAAGCTTTTAATGGAACACAGCTGCTATGCAAATGGAAGATTTACTTTTACTGCAATTAAAGACCACTTTAATCCAGCCAGAGCTGGAGTGACTGCTGTTTAGTGCTCTACAGAGGGTGGGGGCTTAAAGGGATAGTTCATCCAAAATGTATAACTGCTAGTAATTTACCCAACCTCAGGCCGTTTAAAGGGGACCTAGGGCTGGGGGATATTGCAAAAAATTACTTTCACGATATTAGGGCTGTGCAATGAATCACAATCACAAAAAATCACGATTTAAGCACATACAATTTCTAAATGATCTATTAATTTATTTAGATTTTTGTTCACGTTCTTGTGCGCATGATTTTAATATGTTAACCAGTCAGAGCTGACGCAGCACACCAGGCAATTACAGCTAAGCTGAGCGGGAGAAAGATGTTAACCAATCAGAGCTCACTCCACGCACAACACAGTTGAGCAGGAGAACGGAATAGGTGTTTTTGATTTACGTTAGTTTTTATTTATTGTTCTGACTGGAATTGAGGTTAGTTCATCTTTATTTTATTATGTTGTCTGTTTTTAAGACAATTTTACTACGGTTTCATTTATTAAGCTTAATACTATGTTGTCATTGTGAAATGTTTTGTTCTGCACTTCTTGTGCACTGAATACATTTAGAATGTGTGTATGTAGTGTGTTTGAAAAAGTTAAAACAGTTGCCAAAATTGCAAATAAAATCGCAATCGCAATATTCATTCAAAAAAATTGCAATGATTATTTTGTCCATATTGCACAGCCCTACACGATATCATGTTTCATATCATTCAATAACGAGAATTATTAATTATTTTTTACAATCCATTTAGGAATGTTAGGATTTTTTAAACCATTTTATTATAATTTACCAACATTATTAAGGCAAATACTTTTAATAGTCAAAACTAAAAATATTTAAACAAAATATCTCATCTCTTTATAGGGCTGGGCTAGTAATCTAAATCGACATTCAGAACCTATATCCGATCAAATTTATCCAGGTCAATTTATTTCAATTACTTTCCCTACAGCGTATGGAGTCACCTGACCCCGCTCTGGCTGGTTTATACTTCTGCTTCGAGCGCATGGGTATGGTCAGGTGCAGCCTTCGCACAGTTGCATAACACGGTATTTTGATTACAGTTCTAAAATATATTATTTTTAAGTGTCTGTGTAAAAAAACTAAATGTCTATAGTGAGGAAGGCGAGAGCGAGTATTTACAACGCTCCAATTACTTAAAAACTCAGAAACTGTGCTCAATTTCACAGCATGTGTGTTTGCTGGACTTCCACTGACACTTACAGCAGAAGCCCCTATTTCACTGCCATTGAGAAAATGAAAGTACTCCTTTTCTCTCTCTCTCTCTGGCACATCTGACTTGCTGGTGTGACTTTTCCTCTCCTCTCAGCGGTTACAGCAATATTTCTGGATACTGACACGAGCACGTTTTCTCCTCTACATCCATCATGGATCAGCTGTGATCGCCGCTGCCATTTATCATCGGTGAACAGCGCCAGAGCGTTAGAGCCAATCGCAGCCCTTCCTGTTAAACGCGTGACCAATCATAGGGGTGTAAGAACTAACTCACTAGACAAGGCTCAGAAAACTAGCTCGATATTTACATTTGTTTATTTTAGGGCTGTCAAAATTAGCGCGTTAACGCACGCCGATTAATTTGATATATTGATCGCGTTAAAAAAATTAACGCATTTAACGCAGAGGTAGTTTTTTCTTATTTCCTGTTCTGGCCGACGTGTGTTCAGGGCCGGCGCGTCCACAGTGGCGGCCGAGAAGGGCGGCAGAATAGTGAGCGAACCCCCCGCGACACCTACCCCCTCCCTCGGCAAGTATAAAAGCCTTGAGGTGCGCGTGCATTCAGCGGAGGCGCGCGATGCGGCGCCAGGTGAAAGTATAAATCCAGCTTAATCCGCGACACCTACTCCCTCCCTCCCGGTCCGCACGTTTATCCGCGAACCGGTCACTTTCTTTTTCATATTCGGGTAGAGGGCGGCGTGATCACCGCTCGCCTAGAGCAAATTTGATGAACGCGACCGTGCGCGTTGATAACTCTGAAGGGAGTCGCTTATACCGCGTGAGCTCGCTGTACTGCCCGCGTTGTCTGTGTGTGTAAGAGAGAGAGTGTTTGTGTGTGTGTGTAAGAGAGTGTTTGTGTATGTGTGGATATCCTAACAACAAGATTAAACGCCTAACATCGCAGACAGTCGCTCAAAGCAGTTTAGAATTTAATGTTTAGAGATGGCGTGACCAAAGTCCATGTTAGAAGTCTAGCCTATAGTCTTTAGTACGTGACTTTGATGTACCCCTTGGTGCTTCTTGCGTCCTTGTCACAGCACCAGTGGTACACAGAATTTAAGCACTGAAATTCACATGCTGATTGGGTGATTCTGCTTGTGAGAGACTTTTCTCACTCTTAGGTCACATGTCAACAAACTGGACTGTCTTAGCAACTACCAAAATATTAAGGAGGACTAAGCAAAATTGTTTCTACTTTATAATTAATGTTCTCAACATGCAAAACAATTTTACAATGAAAACAATTGTTTGTATTCAATACTTTATTATTATAATTTTCCAATTTCCATATTTGCAATGCCTGTATTTTGGATTTTTTTTGTAGTTCACTTAGAATCCAACATGGAAATAATTAAGTTTGTTATTGGCATTGATTGTTTTAAAATTCAAATGGCACTTACATGCCTGTGTTTTTATATCTGTAATAAATACGGCTTTTCGTGATTAATCATGATTAATCACAGACAAAAGTGTGATTAATTAGTTAATTTTATTAGTCAATTGACAGCCCTAGTTCATTTGCTATAAATGCTGTTATGTTGTTCTGTGCATGTTCTGAGTTTTTAAAGGGACAGTTTATATATCTGACTGTTTGTATTAAAGGACCAAATTGTGTTACAAATAGTATATGAATATATTTATACATTTTAATACTTAGAATTATTATGACGTGAAGAAAATATAAAACTGTGTATGGAAAGCATCGTCAATGCACCGTGATGCACAGAGATATCGAGTTGAACCGAATTGATGGCATGATGATCGTAACCGAACTGTAAGACCAGTGTACGTTCACACCTCTGGTTAATTGATTATTGGCCAATATGATCCAATATAGGTCAAATCTACTATTGTCTGACCTCTACTGATTCCATTTATGGCCAAAAGTGTTGTGAAACTTAGTGAAATTTAACCAGCATTATCTTCTAAGATTCACTTTCTCGTGTGAGAAAGACAAGCTAATCAGGAAGTGGCTTTTTAAAACTTGATAAAGTATGAGTGTAGTAATTTTCTGAGAGGAAATAAGATACATTCAGTGCTACATGCATAAACTTTGTGACTGCCATGTTCATAGGATCATATTTACATTTATGAAAATAGTTTGTAAAAACCCCACATCTGCTATTCATCTGACAGAAGCTCGTTTATACGTGTTTGTGTTTGCCAGATGTTCTGAAAGCTGAACCCTCATACACACTTGTTGTCTGTCTCTCTCTCTCTGATTCTCATTTTCTCCAGCATTGTCTCTGATGTTCCTTCTGCCTGAGCCGAACCCACTCGTGTTACGTAACAATTCCCTCTCTCTCTTTCTCAGACGTCCTCTTTCTTTTCCTCTTGCATTCCTCCACCCCTTTTTCACCATCTCTCTCCCATAATTCCTCTGCATTGCTCTGCCAAGCCTAACCACCTCACATTCTTCTCTTTATCCCCGCTCGCTCTCTCTACTTTCCATCTGTTCCATTCTTGCTGTCGATGCTGCGCACGCTCTCACATCACCGCTGAAGAATTACAGCTGTGCTTTTGATAGAAAAGCATCAGAGAAAATTAGCATCAAATTTGCTTGCGCTGTAAAGACTGATATGCTCTTCTAATCGGATGAACTTAAATTTAAGTGTATGAACTGAAGTTTAGCTTGATTTAGATTAAACTTCAATTTTTTTTTAATTGACAAAAATTTGTGATAGGCAAAAAAGTATCGTGAATAATTGCGTCCTAAATATAAGTGTCTATTGTGTATATTTATTATGTGAAACTCGCATGCATACATATCCATCCATCCATTTTCTTTTCGGCTTTGTCCCTTTATTAATCCGGGGTCGCCACAGCGGAATGAACCGCCAACTTATCCAGCATTTGTTTTACGCAGCGGATGCCCTTCCAGCCACAACCCATCTCTGGAAAACACATCCACACATTGTCATTCACACACATACACTACGGACAATTTAGCTTACCCAATTCACCTGTACCGCATGTCTTTGGACTGTGGGGGAAACCGGAGCACCCGGAGGAAACCCACGCAACCACGGGGAGAACATGCAAACTCCACACAGAAATGCCAACTGGCCCAGCCGGGGATCAAACCAGCGACCTTCTTGCTGTGAGGCGAACGTGCTAACCACTCGGCCACCGTGGCGCCCCGCATGCATTCATATATTTGAGTAATTGTTTATTTTAGGGCTGTGCAATATGGACAAAATAATCATATTGCGAATTTTTTTTTTGAATGAATGAATATTGCGATTTTTTTTGCGATTTTGGCAGCTATTTTTGGCAACGGTAAATAAAATTGTCTTTAAAACAGACAACATAATATAAATTAAAATTAACTAGCCTCAACACTAGTTTAAAAACACACTGTACACAGTAGCACTAACTGCTTGATAAACAAAACTGTAATAAATTGTCTTAAAAACAGACAACATAAAGAAGTATAGATAAACTAACCTCAATTCCAGTCATAACAATAAAACGTAAATCTAAACCACCTATTCGGTTCTCCTGCTCAACTTCATGCGCGGAGTGAGCTCTGATTGGTTAACATCTTTCTCTCGCTCAGCTTAGCTGTAATTGCCCGGTGTGCTACGTCAGCTCTGATTGGTTAACATATTAAAATCTTGCGCACAAGAACGTAAACACAATTCTGAATAAATGAATAGATGAAATTGCAGCCTTACGCGATTTAGAAATCGCATGTGCTTAAATTTTTTTTTTTTTTTTGCGATTGCGATTAATTGCACAACCCTAATTTATTTATATTTAGATATAAAATATAATATATATAAAGTTTAATCTATCTAAATATATTTATTTTGCATTATGTATGAGTGTGTATTACATATACACAATAAATATAAAACACACACACATATATTATGTAAACTTTGATGGGATTACTTGAGATTAATCTTTCCCTAGCACTACTAAAATGTGTTTACCTTGTATAAATTATACATTTTTATAATGCAAACGTTTATATTATACATTTACAAATCAGACCCCCTAGTTGTTGTTTTTTTTTTGTGATTTTTTTTGTTTGTTTGTTTGTTTGTTTGTTTATTAATTTTTTTATTTTAAATTTATTCATTTATTTATTTATTTTTTGCGACTAAAAATTACTGATTTTGTGGCGGTAATTCCAGGAAATTATATTAAATGTCTGGCAAAAAACAAAACCTTTTTATATGTATATATGCTGGTCTTTCTTTAAAATATCATGTCCCAGAAAGCATTGCTCCATTCTCACCAAAAACACAGGCAAAGTAAAATGAAAACAACAACAAAAAAAACTGTTTTCAATTAAAAGTGGTTGTAAAATAGCTTAGTGTTTTTTTTAATAGACCTTTTTAACACGTGTTTGTATTTAAATTTTGCAAGACGTTAAAGGGCACCTATGATTAAATCATCTTTTGTAAGCTGTTTGGACAGAACTGTGTAGGGATAGTGTGTCCACAGTCATACTGGATTGATATAAACACATTTTTTTTTTGAAATTTCGTGACGTTAAAATAGGATCCGAATCAAAATTTGAGGCCCACCGCAATGTGATGTATGAGTGCAGTTTCCCCACCCACCGAATTGATTGACAGCCACATATTAACATCTCCGTAGTAACATGTATAATCATATCAACAAGACAGGACATGCACAAAGCAATTGGGATTAAAAGATCTGTTCGGCTCTCAGTGATCATCAGTCGTCATCAAATGTGATTAAGAATGACTTTTACAAACTTTTTTAAAACAGTGCAGTTTGTAACGAATTACAGCGATTTTACCGCCTTTATCACCAAAGAAGACTTTTATTATTATTCACAAAAGAATTTATCCAAAAAGAAGACACTTTAGTCCCGGTTTGAGGATGTTAAATCAGATTTATTTTGTACAGTAACAAAACAGATATCCATACAGCAATGGATATTAACGTGTATCCAGTCACATTTACCGTGCAAAAACTGTGTGTGTGTGTGTCCTCTGTGTGTGTGCATGAACTTTGTAACGGCATTGTGTGTGACTTATCCCAGAAAGGCTTGAATTAACTCCACAACAAATACATCAAATAATCATTGGGAAAGTTTTTACTGTAGTGTTTCTCACAAACGTCACGTGAGATCTGCTTCCTTCATGTCTGTCATTTTATGTGACACAGTCGAGGTAGAGATGGAGGCACGCTTTGAAAGTCCTATGAGAACTGTGGGCGGGAAGAAACCAGCATTAAAGGCACAGGCAACAAAAACAGCTACATAGTGTTCAGAGCAGAAAACTCCAATATTCTGAAAGCTCTAATAAATAATCTGATGGGTGTTTTGAGCTGAAACTTTACAGACACATTCTGGAGACACAAAAGACTTATCTTAAATCTTAAAAAAGGGGTAAAATTGGTGCCCTTTAATGAAAAATTTGACTTGAGTTTCACGTTTTCCTCAAAAGGCAACCTGTACAGAGCTTAGACATCAAGACAGCTCACTAGACTCATTAGTCACACATCTGTATTATAGAGGTTTCTCCCACCCCATTATAACTGCTTTCATTCTCTCTTTAACCTAAAATATAGTGTAGCCCTGGACTTGTATGAGTGCGAAATTACAGGCAGGTCTCCATATAAAACAGTTTTTTAAGCCAGCGTGTCAGTGGACTTGTTGTATTTATCGGTGTTTTGGTTCATCTAGTCCCTCCATCTCACAGTCTGAAACCCAAGAACAAAGGCAGCTGAACGTTCATGCTAAATGACTCCGTCTTTGTACTCCCTCCATCAGCCCAATGTGATTTATGAAACACAATTACGGGATGATTCACTTCACAGCGAGCACACTGAGGGAGGACGACTCCTTTTGTCATTTTTCGTCGCAGTCCAAACGCACGCGTGCAGGTTTGGGGAAAATAGACGGATTAATGACAACAAGCTATTGTTAAATAGTGAATTAAGTCCAAGATAATGGGCTTGTCACACTACATTTTGTTGTTACATTAATGCGAATGCAGAAAACACAAGCTTGTGTCCACAGCATAGGCATTTTGGGTATTTCTTTAGGAGAAGCGCTCAACAGTTCATTATATGCGCTTCGTTTGTGTTCTGACCACATGCGCTTGGTTGTATTCTATAGCAATAAAGGCGTTACTGTGTTCAATGCGGTAATGTCATTGGCCCTTAACATTTCCTGCTTGTCGTCAAACTGTTTTATAACTGTAACAAGAGGCGATTCAATCATAACATCACATTAAAACAGCTATTGTAACGTTATTTATCAATATGTGGACCTTTTGCGATCTCGGAAGCTATCGAAATTAAACATGTAAAACAGCAAATACGTTAGGACCATTGTTATTGTTTACATCCCTCGAAATGGTCTATAAAAACACTGTTGTGATAAATTGAGCCTCTAAGCATTGTTCTTGTGGCAGGGCTTTAAGTGAACTTTTTACTTTGTAGCATTGCTGCTCCCAACCTCAAAAATGTAAGAGCACCCACCAAAAATGAATGATATATAATAATATTAACAGATTTATTATTTTTGAAATCAACATCAATCAGGGCCAACAAAAATCAGAAACTACTAACCAATTCTGCAATGACTTATTGGTATTTGCTTAATAATCCCAAAATGAATGTCTAATAATTCTGAAATATTAATGACGATGAAGATGACAATAATATTAACAATGAATTACATTTCTCATTATCATGCTGCCTTGATTGTGCTTAAATGTGAGTTACCTGCTCTAAAAAGTCCTACAGTTACATGGTGAAAAATAAATCTAAAGTTTGCATCAAACAAAAATGAAGCATTACAGTGAGAAATATCCATTTTACATCCACATTACGTTGTTTTCTATTGCATTTCTTTAAATTTGATTGAAGAAAAGAATATCAGGTCTTTTTTGATGCCATTTTTTTATTAAAACAAAAAAGTTGCTGCGTAAACCATGACAGAATGGAAAAAAGAGATTTTCATTTCATCCAGAATCGTGCAGCTCTAGTTAATATGACAACGTTTCGACCTACATGGTCTTCATTATTGATGAAGACCATGTAGGTCGAAACGTTGTCACACTAAAAGACTTTTTTGAGAGCTAAAGTGGCAGTGTGCCGATTCTCTTTTTTGATTGCCACTAAATACACAGCAAAGACATTACACCGAAATAACATATACATATAATAACGAACCATGGTCGACCCGAACTCAAACAAACATTGTCGTCGTCTTGATGAACAGCCACAAAGCCAATAAGAAGAGCAGATTCTCCCCTGTGCCCCGTAGTTTTTACAAGCCTGTCTGAAGCGCGAGCGGATTCGCTTTGTCGCTTGCGCCCGCATGCGCGTCTGTATTTAATATAACAAACTTCTTGAACTGATGATAATAACGTGCTCTTGATTATTGACGTGCTTTTAAAATCTGATCGTTTCAGAAACAGACAAACGTGAGACTGACGCGTGCAAAAACAAAGCAGAAGCCGGAGAAAACAAAGGAGCAAATTATTGTTTTAGCAAACATGAAGAAACTGCTATGTTTAACTATTATCATCATCACCTTCTGGACTATTGTGAACTGGGAATGACGGAATTGCTTTCTAACAAGCAGTCACATGTGCTGGTGAAGATTAAAGACACAGATGAGAGGTTTGCATTGACTGTGGGCTATATTTCCTGTTGTTTTTGAACCTAAATAAGGACTGAATGTCTGCTGTGTGTAGTGTTTCTGTAATTGGTAACATACCGGAGACTGTAAAGGTCTGTATGTGTTCATATATGCTGCATTTATTTATTTATTTAATATAATCGCACACAGTAGGCTATTTAGCATCATTGATCTGCAGTTATAATCAGATCATGTTCATAGAAAGGTCAGTAATGAACATTTATACACCAGTATTAATGTGTATAATAAAGCCTCTGTTTTGTGAGAAGTGCTTCTCATATGATATGTGAGCGACCCATACAGCTTTACTGTAGACATTACCTCCAGCGAGAATGACGTCGACTGAAACTGTCGTACACCATGCCCACCAAAAAAGTACTCTTGGTACCCTTTTAGCAACGCAGGCCTGATAAAGGTGACCTGTACCGTACCATACTGTACCACTCAGTGGAAACGGGCCATAAGTGTAGACAGTCTGAAACAAGACTTGAGAAAATGGAAAAGTCGTTTATAGATAGAAGCTTATAGATATCCTTAAAACGATCAATACTCTTACTAACATCTAAAATGCATTATTGGAATTTTATAGGATCTTAACTACAGAGTGGAAACTAAACAACTAAGGGCAACTTTGAAAAGTGTTCCAGTGCATATTATCCCAGACAGTGTAATATTATCACTCATTGCCAGTGTACTGAGGATCCACTGGGCTCAGTGGCGCACATGTAAATTTCCCCTCCATTTATCTTGTTACAGCGTGTTGCACGGCTCCATGTGGGCAAATGTGACCAGCTCTGTTTGAGGGCGTTTTCTCAGACACAGCGCGGTGGGAATGTGCTGAGAGGGGCTTTTGGCATGAGATGGTGGTGTGCTTTTGTGTAGGAGCGAACCGCTCACATTATAGGAGTGTGTTTACATTGATGGACCAGCATGGACAACTGGTTTCATGTCTGCAGTAACAACAAAAGCCTGTATTAGTTTTTAAATAAAAAATATTTTCTAGGCGAAAAAATAGAGAAAAATGCTGATTTAAATGTCATTTGTGCACAATCACAAGCTTATCCCCTATATTAAACCATGCTGACTAAAAATGACTTGGTTATTATGGTTTATTTTGTAATAATCACATGATGATTAGGCCTGCCACGGTATCTATTTTGTATTGTATGATATATTGCACCAAAATATATTACGATAAACGATATTATTGTCATTTTAAGACCATTTTATGCCACTCATAATGCCAGAATGACAATATAATATCCTCACAACAAAAGTACACTCTTCCAAAGAACACATAATACTTCATTCTTAAGAATATTTAATTAAGTTATATTCATTTTAGCAATTTAATAATTAGGCAATGGAATCAGAATGTGAAAACGCATATCTTAAATAAATAATAATAAATGTTAACAAAAAACTGCAAGGTAAAAAGTAACAGGCTGCGATTTTCTGCTACCAGATCTGTCTTTAATTGTCAGGCACCCACATGAAAATATACTCAAGCAATTTACAGTAAATACTATAATGTTTTTTAACCATATTGACACCTCCAATAGAGATATAATATTGCTAGAATAGTTTTTTTATTTATGGGCGATTATTTATATTCAGGGATTAACGCTAAGGATTTTTTCTACTGGCCCGATCTGGCCAGTGGTTGAGATTTTAACTTGCCCTGCCAAAATGTTCACTGCCCCCACAAAAAAATAAAAATAATAAATTAGTTAATAGCTATTTCTTAGCCATATATTTTAAACAATATGTCAAAAATGATGTATGTGAATCTAGAATTTAAATACTTTAAAAATATTAATACTTGTATGAAAAAATAAAATAAAAAAATAATATAAAATTCAAAGTTTTATGCAAACAAAAAGAGCAGTATGGAAAATGTGCAGGTATTTTATTGCAGTTCAACGAACTGCATTCATTCATTTACTCATTTTCTTGTCGGCTTAGTTCCTTTATTAATCTGTGGTCGCCACAGCGAAATGAACCGCCAACTTATCCAGCATGTGTTATACACAGCGGATGCCCTTCCAGCTGCAACCCATCCATGGGAAACATCCATACACGTTCATTCGCATACAAACACTAGGGCCAATTTAGCCTACCCAATTCACCTTTCCCACATGTCTTTGGACTTTTGGGGGAAACCGGAGCACCCAGAGGAAACCCACACCAACATGGAGAGAACATACAAACTCCACATAGAAATGCCAACTGTCCCAGCCGAGGTTCAAACTAGCGACCTTCATGCTATGTGCTACCCACTGTACCACCGTGAGGCCCTCAAACTGTGCAAAACACAATTTTTTTCATTGTGTTGTTCCCACGTGCTTCCAAGATGTTAGAAACAGATGTTTTCTTTAATCTTCATGATTTGATGATGCCGCTATGTTGCCATCTCTTTGCTGTACTGGTTGTTACCAGGTTACAGAAAAAAACAGCATGCTCACAACATCCAATCAGATAAGAGGAACCAAAAAGCAATATGGTATTTACGACATCACAGAGAGGGCAGCATTTAAAGGCTTAAAAGCACAAACTGTTTCTAAATTAAAAGACTGTATTTGCACGCAACTGACAAATAGTCGCATTAATTTAAAATCAAACTTTTGTGATAAGGCAGCACTGGCCCCATCGGGCCCGTAACAATCCTGTCTACTGTCCCGAGCGTCTCTCATGCTAGCCCCGGGCCATCGGGCAGACATTATTGTTGAGCCCTGATATTGCATCACCAAAAATGATTGGGGTCATGTTTATGTGTTGTGCGATAAGTCGATATATTGATTATTGTGACAAGCCGAGCCAGTTGTGATATTATTATCATAAAATCAAACCGCATTGGCCTTCTTATATGGTGATCAAATGTTTTTGGTTATTATCATCCATCCACCCTTGGTCATGTCATTTCCCTTTCCTGGCATCTTTTGGTTGCAAAGGAAATGCTTGAAATTCAAGCTGGAAGTGTGCTATTATAAAGATTATTGGCTGCTGTGTCAATAAAAAAAGTTAACTTTATTGTAAAAGTCTGCATTAATTCCTCTACTGAATGTGTTTAACAGTGCTGTCTATAGGTTGTGCATCAGTAACACTCAAAATGATTGATTTCTTCACTAATCTGGACCATCAGCACTGGACAAGTCACAGAAAACAGTCCAGGCGGTTTCCTGTTTGTTTTAACTGTCGTCACAGCCAGTTTCTGCTCGCAGATATAAACACGGCTAACCCTCTAATGACTCTCCTAGTTAACTAAACAACTGAAACGTGTCTAACTGGATTGTTGTTTTTTTTCTCTCAGATGGAGGAGAGCAGAAGGTCGGTTTGCCAGGGAGAGAGCCACCATCATCAGTCACTGGACGTGGCTGCAGGCGCAGATATCAGACCTGGAGTACCGCATCCGGCAGCAGGTCGACATCTACCGCCAGCTCCGCAGCGGCAAGGTTAGCGCCCGCACATTATCTGCTGTTTTGTGGAAATAACAGTTCATTTAGCTGCGTGTTAAGCTTTGTTTCGCATGCTTTATATAGGGCCCTGTGGAGCTGGGAGACTCTGCCCCTTCCTGCCAGACAGAGACCAATGAGAATATCTTGACCTCAACAACATCCCAGAATTCCTCAGAATCGCAATCTCGTTTGACGGACACATCTGTGAACAACGTCTCCATAAGGTTCTGATCAGTTTTAATTATTTATGTAAATGTTGTAGTGTTTTAGTATTTAAAGCGGTGGTCCACTACGATATCATATTTTAGACTTTAGCTGATGTGTAATGTAGCGGTGTGAACATAAACAACATCTCTGAATGTAAGACGCTCAAACAAAGTTCAATGCAAAGAGAGACGTTGGCTTTTACAGAGTAAAGGCTCGTACACACCGGGACGCTTTTCGTTTGCGTTTATCATCAGCGTTTTACCAGACGTTTTTCTGCATTTAAACCCAAGCGATTTTCACTGGCGTCAAGCAGAAGAGTATGCAGAATCACTCCTTGCCGTTAGATGGCGCTTAATGAAAACAGAAAGACCCCGGTGCACAGGGTGGCGCTACACAACTTCTGACACCCGCTTGAAAACACAGTAGAAGAAGAGAGAAAGTCGACACGCTTGTTGTCAAAGAGCTTAGAATCACCAATCAATAGTGATTCTATGGTCTTTGTTGAAGTCACTGGCGATTCAAACAATGTCGATGTCTCGTTTATCATACAGCACTTTTCTTTCGGATACCGGTGCAATAAGCAGCTCCACGTTCATATCGCCTCTGGGCATCTTCTTCAATGAGCGCCTCCAAGGGGGTACTGTAACTTCAGCAGCTCCGTACACATGAACAAAAGTGGCAATCTGATTGGTGGAGAAGGCATGAGCATGAGGCGTTTTTTTTTTTTTTTTTTTTTAATGACACTTTTGCGCCTGCCGTTTTGCACGTTGATGTGCACAATCACATTGGCGCCCTTAATTTAGTCATAAGGCGTTAAACAACGACCGAAAACGCGGGCAAAAAACGTCTAGGTGAACGAAGTTTGAAGACTACAAAAAAAAACACATCCGGGCTAGTAAGATCACAAGGGCTTCCGGTTGTGTGCATTTACCACGCGCACACACCCTGTGCAGCGAAAGGGCATGGCCAAAGGTGCTGTAATGTTATAGCAGAGAAAGGTAAAATGCTGTCCAGACGCTGCTATTTCCACAGAGCTTGTTCTGTTTCTGTAGTTGGGCTCCTGATATTAATTGTATTTCAGAGAATTCTAAAAATATATATATATATATATATATATATCAATATACAAAGGTGAACTTCCAGAATCTCTCAGTTCAGTGCTGGATTAGGCTAAAACTCCTCAGAGGAGCAGCTCCAACAAGCAGAAGTTGTGGATTGTGAGCCATAACCTGTATGTTCATTTGTTAAAATTTATCTATGATTTGCACAGTGTCTAGCGTTAACGGTACGTTGTAGCAAGTACGGGAAACAACGGAAATGCTGTTTGGCACCGATAACAATTTAGCTACAAATTCATATTTATCAGTAAAATCGCTGTAAACAGCCACAATCAGCAGCACATGCAGTGTCTCTCTGCGGCCACTTTCCGTGCGTTCTACATCTCAGATAATGTGTTCAAGGTATACCACGATTTGGAAAAGTCAAGGTTTTAAAACAGCCAAAATTTTCTGTAATACCGTTCCTAAGGTATGTGTAGGATTTTTTTTTTCTTTTTTTGTTTTTTTTGTTTGTTTGTTTTTAGGACAACAGTATTTCCAGCAAAATAGATATCCAAAAATAGCGTTTTAAATTGTAAAGAAATCTGCACTAAAAAATGCAACACAAATCGGTCAGGTTAACTTAACACTTTTAACATATTCATGTAGATTGAACATAAAAAATTAAGTTGTCCCAATGAAATCTCAATAATTATGTTGTTTCAGCTCATTTTATTTAGTTTGAACAAGTAAAAAAAATATTTTTTTGATTGTGTGTTTTTCAAACTAATGAGGACAGCAAATGTCATTGATTCATTTGAATTATTCAGCCTGACATGTTTACTGCTCCAAATAATTTAAACGTTTCTCAAAATCAAATATATTGTGTTCAATGGGGAAAAAGTTTTATTTTTACCCGGACATTTAAAAGTAATATATTTTAGAGCAGTAAACACAATACCGTCATACCGTAGAACCGTGATATTTTTATCCAAGGTTATCATACCCTTAGAATCTTATACCGGCCCATACATATACATAACTCCTGTAAGAGCCAGTTTAATGTTAATAATTTTATTTTATTTTATTGTTGAAATATTAAATTATGTATGTGATAACTAAAGATATAATTCCTGCCAAATTTATGTTTTATATTTATGTATAGTAAATTTATTTCTGATGTTTTATCATGTATAATTTGTGTGATGTTTCTTTAATTCTCGCGTTGTCTTCTCGCGAGACGTGAAGTTGTTAGTGCAGGTATTGGAGAAACAGTTTTCTTACCGTCTGTTGTCAGTTAAAAGGATATTTTGCTTTTGTGTGTCTAAACGCTCTAGGAGACGCATGTAAAGGTTTAATAAGGATGCAGGATGTAAGAAATACTCGGATTTTTGTTTTTTTATTTGAAAATAAACACGCATTTGTTTACGGATTTGTCTGACATTGTGACGAGTAAAACTCAACGCAACGTGCCTACGAAGCAAAGGAATATAGTTTGCAGTTACAACTCCGTTACATGTAATTAGTTACTCGCCAACACTGCTCCACACATTCTAGAAAGCCTAGCAAGAGCTTGATTAGCTAGTCAAGGTGTGTCTGATTGGGGTTGGAACTAAACTTTGCAGGACTCCGACCCTTCAGGAGCGAGTTTAGACACCCCTTGACCTAATAGTTTATAAATGCAGGGTGAATGCTGCATCACCATGAAGCCGTTGTCTAATAGCTTGTCAAAAACGTGATTTACATCATGCGTTTGTTTTCTGATTGCAGCAGCGTGTCAGAAATGTCAGACACGTGTCCTTCGAGTCTGGACAGCAGCTCTACGTCTGCACGAACACGTCCGCTGGTGACCTGCAGGAGGCGACGACTGATCCACCCGAACACCATCCACAACCTCAACGGCAAGGTGCGTTTGTGGGATGTTTGCTAGTGTGTTATTAGAGGAGCCTTTTCTGGGTTTCTCAGTAGCAGAAGTCATAATAGTTGTGTAAACTAAGGCTACAAGGAATGGGAGAGTACAACAAATCATTTTTTATTCCTATTTGCTGAAATAATAAAAGAAAAACTCCACGATGGTGTTATCAAGACCTTCAGAAAAGGGAAAAAATAGTGTGAGACTGATAACGGCAGAAGAATGAAGAGAAAACAATGTCAAATTTACTGTCCTGTCCTATAGGCAATGCTTAGAAACACCTCTCACAAGCTGCAGTTTGTTTTTGTTTTTGTATTTTGATGCAAAGATGATATAATATATACATAAATGCATACAAATGTACGTACGTTTTGTATTTAAATAAAAATATTAAAAACTTTCAAGGATTTAATATTATAATGATTGTTAAACGTGTCATAACAGTCTTGTGAAAAGGGTCCATATCACAGGAGCATGATTTTACTTATTGGTTCTGACGTGTGACTTGCGTTCTCAGGTTCAGAGAGTGTGTTTCTCTCCTCCACGAGTGTGTGAGGTCAACAGCTCGTGTGTGATGTGTGGCAGTGCTCGATCCCTCCTGAAAGCAGACTCACCGTATGAACGCCCTCTGCTGGAGAGAGTAGCACATCACGACCGCAGCGTCCACCCCGTTTTGTCAATGCAGTCAGGTGAGAGGAGAAATAACAGCAGTTTCAGTATCAATTCATCAATTCATCAGTATCATTCATTCAGTTTTGTACAGAAATATTTACATGATTAAAAACAAATCACTTTATATAGTACAATGTAATGATGCATTTTAGAAAGCAAATTAGTTTAAATAGCTTAGCTTAAAGTTTAGTTAATAGTCGTTGTTATATGACATTAAGTGTGTGTGTGTGTGTGTGTGTGTGTGTGTGTGTGTGTGTGTGTGTGTGTGTGTGTGTGTGTGTGTGTGTGTGTGTGTGT